>PVJO010003827.1:0-117378 GCA_004026905.1 Hystrix cristata
CCAGAATCAATGTTTTACCTTTCATGGGCATTTTGACTTTGGGGAAGAGCCAGAAGTCACATGGTACCAGATCTGGTGCATATGGCCAGTAAGGACATACTGGAATGTTTTTATATCACAGAAAGTACTGTAAATGTCTTGAATCTTTTCAGGACATCAAGACAGCTACGAAAAGATACTAAAGAAGACTTCCAGAACGGCTTTAGGTAAGTGTGCACAAAGCGTGGGGGAGAATTTTGAGAGAGGTTAATGAGGTGTCTTTTACTGTAATAACTTTTTTACTTTTAATTTAAATATTCGCCATATTTATCATACTACGTGTACTTGGATAGTCTGGAAGCCCAAATACTTGCGAGTTCCAAAGAAAACAGATCAACCCTTACTAAATACACTAATGTTCAGCCCAACCCTCAGCAAGTCTCTTTAACTGCTAGTTTTCTGCATACAGAAGGAGAAAGGTTTCCTGTTTTGAAAAATAACAGAAAGTACACCTACTTTAAGAGAGGACATAGTGAGGGAGGGTGCAGAGGGGAGGGGGGGAGAGGGGGGAGAACCAAGATACATCATGTATAGGTACAGAATTAATGTAATGAATGTGACCATTGTATGTAGAATGTACCAATACATGTTCTTGGTTTAAAATAAAAAATTTAAAAAAAAAAAAAAAAAAAAAAAAAAAAAAAAGAGAGGACATAGTTAGCAAGTCTAATGACATTACACACTACTCCTCTACGCCACATACCCTTCTCCCTTCCCTCCCAAGAAAGTTCTCCACCAAACTCGCTTTTAACATTAAGGTTGAATTTCCAGACCGGAAGTGCTAGAGGGAAAGGTTGTTTCAAGTCATCTACCCAAGTGCTCAGCCCTAGACCGAGACTGCTCAGAAGGAAAGAAGGGAATCATTAATCTAACCCCTGCTTCAAGAAGATTTGAAGAAAAAAAAAAAAGTATTTTTCTGCAATATCGCGAACACGAATACGCCAAAATGACGTGAGAAAAAGACAGTGCTGCAAGGAAACCAGGGCAGGAAGCGGAAGGAAAAAATCTGGAAGGGCCCTCCGCGAACTTCTTCTCTAACCACGTCTCCCCGCCCCGGCCACGCCCCCAACATACGGGCGCGCGCACGCATCGGAGGCCTTCAATGCGCGGGGCGCGCGCACGCCGCCGTCTTCCTCGTCGTGAGCGCTACTGCTCTGGCTGGCTCTGGGGGTGGGGCTGTGGGGGAAAGTGCCAAAGCAGCTGAGGTAAGTGGCTTGAAGTTTGAAGGACGTTTAGGAGGTTGGTGGAAAGGAAGTTGATCCCTGGGATCCTACCTGCCGGGTCTAGGAAAATGGAGAAGGTAGGAGGAGACACAGGAGGCTACCGCACCGGGCGTGTAAAAGGAAATTTCCTCTGGCCGAGCTGGAGGGAGTGCGCATGCGGGCCGGAGGACGGCGCCTGCGCAGTGGGGCGGCGGTCTGGCGTCGATTCCTTGGGTCTGAGCTAGAGGGAAACCTGCTTTGGTTTTAGCTTTGTACCCCTTGGTGTTTACTTTTCTCCTCTCTGTCCACTCTGCCCAAATCTATTTGATTTGGATCGCAATCCAGCCGATTAAGTGAGCGATTTGTTGATGGTGTAATTTAACAATTGTTTGCCATAATTTGCCAGTGTACTGGGATAGGACCTTTAATCGTGTTTTTTGTTTTTTTTGGTGCCTGGGATTGAACTCAGGGACTTGCGCTTGCTAGGCAAGCAGTCCAACCACTGAGCTAAATCTCCAACCCCTTTATCGTGTATTTTTAATGAGATTTTTTTTCAGGGATGGGTCTTTTTTGTTGTTTTGTTGTTGTTGTTTTTCTTTGTTTTGTTTTGGGGGGTGCTGGGGAGGATGGGTCTTTTTGTAACCTCATTTTTTTAAACATTTTTGGGGGGGTAGTGCTGGGGATCGAACTCAGGACCTTGTGCTTGCTAGGCAAGTGCTCTACCACTTGAGCTAAATCTCCAAATTACCCCCCCCCTTTTTTTTTGAGAAAGCCTCATTAAGTAGTTAATGTTGGCCTCGAACTCGCGGCTATCCTCCTGCCTCAGCCTCCTGAGTGCTGGGATTACAGGTGAGTGCCACCACATCTGCCTTCAGGAAAGGATCATTTTTAAGAAAATAGGCCCACATATCCTGAGCACCTCCCGTGGGCCTGGGATTCTAGTGGGAGATAGATTTGTTTAATTAAATCTACACAGTGAGAAAGAAAAAAACAATGAGCCAGTTTTGGTGACTCCGTTTCTCCAACCCCCCACATAACCTCAGTGAGAAGCTAGCCCTTGTTCTGTTATTTACGAATCATTCATTCATCCTGGAAACACTGTGATACTGGTTCTGTACTAGGCCTTGAGGATAGAAAGAATTTCTTCCCCCTTCCTAAGATGATAAGACTCTTCCTAATTTGATCCTTGGAGTGGAAGTGTCTCGGTTGGGGTGTAGCCCAGTAGTAGGGCGTCGGGCCATGATAGAGGCGGATCCTGAGCAGTCCTTTTCCCTTTTAGGAGTTTGCTGTGCCTACATCAGATGGAGAGAATTAAAACTTTTCCCATGAGCAGGTGTGTTGGAACATGATAAGTATGAACACCAGGCACAATAGTACATGCCTGTAATCCCAGATAGTCAGGAGACTGAGACAGGAGTATTCAAGTTTGAGGTCAGCCTTGGGAATTTAGATCCTATCTCAAAAATAAAAAGGGCTGGGAATGTAGCCCAGTGTGCTGCTCTGGGTTTAATCCCTCAGTACCAAAAAGGAAGAAAGAAAACCTGGGATCTACACTGGTATTCTATGTTTTTTTTGTTGGTGCCAGGAATCAAACTAGGGACCTTGTGTTTGCTAGGCAAGCACTCAAACCACTGAGCTAAATCCCCAACTACACTGGGAAAAAAAAGAATTTAAGTGTTTGTTTGCTAAGCGTGAAATTTCTCCAGTGGCTTTCCGTGTATTAATTTAATCTTCATTGACACCTCTGTAAGGTAAGCACTGTTATTGACCCCATTTCACAAGCGAGGCAACTGAGGAATAGAAAGTTTACGTGATTTGTCCAGCGTCATACTAGAGTAGCAAAACTAGGACACACACCCAAGCAGAAAGGCTTCACTGTCCGATTTGCCTCACCCACTGCACGTGACCCAGGACGTATCAACAAGACGTTGCTTCAGAAGATGTCACAGAAGCCAGGTGTGGTGGTGCACACCTGTAATTCCAGCACTTGGGAGGCTGAAGCAGGAGGTTTGCTGCAAGTTCTAGGCCAGCCCAGACTATATAGTGAGACTCTGTCTCAAAACAAAAGTCACGGCTAAAATAAGCTAAAATTGTCTTGATGCCTCAGTTTTGTCATCTGTACAATGAGGAAATTGGGTGACCTTTAAGGAATCTGTGGTAACACTTAATTCATTCTGAAAACATTTACTTAAATGGTTCAGGCCATCAGTTACTACCCGCCCTCAGAGGGCAGTTACAATCCATGGCTAAATTCCCATGTACCATTGGTAATAGTGTGAAGGTCCCACTGTGCCTGGCTTTTGAAGCTCTCCCCACTCTAGGAGTTGCTTGGGTGTTCTGCTGAGCAGCTGATTTCCAAATATAAATATTTGCAGCTGGGGCTGGGGATTTAGCTCAGTGATTAGAGTGCTTGCCTTGCAAGCACAAGGGCCTGAGTTCGATCCCCGGCACCACAAAAAAAAAAAATATTTGCAGCTGAATAGAGCAATGAGGGTGGAAGGAAAAGATTAGAGTTTTAGTGAGATACAGTGTGTAAACATTTCACTGTGGATTCTACTCTGAACAGGTAGAAAATAAAGACTAAGCTACTCTCCAGAAGGTGGCCAAGGGGGCTGGGGATTTAGCTCAGTGGTTACAGTGCTTGCTTGCAAGCACAAGGCCCTGAGCAGCACCAAAGGGGGGAAAAAAAATGGCCAAGTTGTCTGTATGTTCTATGTGAATCTCATCAGAAATGCCTTTAAGATTGGGACCTGGTCCATTACTGCTTAAATTCCTTTTAAAGAGCATTTACAAACTTATTGAGCTATATTTCAACACAGTAGGGTCCAAAGGATTGGATACAAATAATAATTTGAAAAGTTGTTGCCTCTATGGATATGAGTGTAATTTGGAAGTTAATCAGAGCTCAGAGAAGAAAGGAAAAGTAACAATAGCAGAATTAAACATGTTGTTAGTCAATTTGCATTTTTAATAGGCTGACAGTCTTAATTATAGCAGTAACCTTACCGTTCCGTATCCTGCTTCAGTATTAATCAGTATTACTTATGAACATATAATGAAACCAGAAACCAAGCTTGGCTTCTCTGACAGCCTTAAATCATCATAAAATTAAAGAAACAACATCCAGCATTTCAGACACAGTGCATCATTTTCCTTCTAGCTGTTTTGTATATATAGGACGTATGTCTGCATAGCGTTCCTTCCTTGCTTTCTATCTTTAAAAAAAGTAAGTTTCAACTTTTTTTTTTTTAAATGCTAGAGATTCAACACAGGGCCTCAATTATGCTAAGCACACACTCCACCATGTGGAGCTATTCCCCCGCACTCAACTTTTGTAGCAAATATGTTCATTTTACAATGAACAAAACGTTAATGAAAAATATCCAAATTCTCTGACCATTACAGAAGAAAATTTTTATTCTTTTGTTGTTGTTGTTGTTGTTTTTGTTGTTATTTGAGGCAGGGTCTCACTCTGTAGCCCAGGCTGGCCTCAAACTCTTAGCAGTCCACCTTCCTCAGTCCCCTAAGTACTGGGTTTACAGCCATGCACCACCACACCCATCTAGAAAATTCATTTCAAAACCCTTCAGTTTTTTTTTAATTGGGCTAAAATTCACATAACATTAAAATAATAATTAGCCAAGTTTCTTTCTTTCTTTCTTTCTTTCTTTTTTTCTGGTGAGACTGGGACTTTCCATGTTGCCCAGGCTGGCCTGGCCTCAAACTTGGCAAGTCCCCTGCATCAGCTTCTAGAGTAGTTTGAGACTATTGGACACACGCCACCATAGCTGACTGCAGTCATTTTTTTATTTAAAGACTAGAACTGCATTATCCTGTATAATACATTACCGTGACCCACAAGGCTGAGCTGAACAGGGCAGAGGAGCGATGGGGGATGAAAGAAGAGAGTCACACAGGACTGCTGGGACGAGGTGGTGCCATCAGCCTGATGAGCAGAATGGCCGCCCTGCAAGGCACAATCTTTATTTATAGGCTTCAGCAGAACACAGGTGTGTTAAGTTACTTGTATCAAGAACTAGATGGGTACAGAATAAACTTTTGATCTGGGGCCCTGCCAGTCAGGCCTGTTATGCTACAAACCCAATACAAGTAAGTTTTCTTGCCTTAGGACCTTGTCAACTAAGGCTACAGGTGAGGAGCCGAGGATCATTTCCTTAAAATGCTCCCTGTCTAGCAGGTGAGAGTGAACTGGGGAAATGGAGGAGCACGCGGTGTAGCACCGGAGTCTTTCCGTGGTGGTGCACAGGTGGGCGCAGAGTTGTTGGCTCCTGACAATACGTGTAACTATTGGTTTTTTGGGAAGTGTCTGGGATCGAACTCAAGGCCTTGTGCTTGCTAGGCAAGCGCTCTACCACCTGAGCTAAATCCCCAATCCCTGCATTTTTAACATTAAACAAAATTGAAAACCTAGTTCTTCAATCACACTAATTTATAGCCCATGAGACTAGTGGACAGTGCAGAAATACGACATTAGAATGTTTCCATCCTGGCAGAAAGTTTTATTTTATTTGTTTGTTTGTTTGTTTTTGCAGAAAGTTTTATTAGCATGGTGCTAGGTTCTATTTTTTTCCAGAAGTATAGACTTTGGAAAAAATAAACTTAAAAAAAGAAAGTATACATTTTGGAATCTTGTTTTAAAATGGTGTAAGCTTCTCTGGCAGAGTTATTTTTAACTTTTGTAAAAAGTCATGTATTGAGTGCAGATTTCCTCATTTACATTGGGATTCTTTGATAAGACACAGGATTAAACACAGCTGCTCTGTTCATAAGGGGCCTTGATTTCCAAGATCATTTCCTGAGCTATTGTGTTCCAGTTAGGGGACGCCACCGAGTGGTAAATTGTAGTATTACATTTGGGTGGGAAAAAAGCTTGGTGAAAGTGCCAGCGTGTATTTCCTAGCCAGTTTCCCTTCCTAGGGAACAGAACACAGTGTTATTCTGGAATCTCATTCGGAAAATTTTATAAGTCAGTTTCTTGGTGTGGCTTGGTCAGGATGTATCCAAGACAAACTGCCTTATGCAGCATGATTGCTTTATTCTTGTAATTTCATTTCCTCAGCCACATTTCCACTTTGGCACTGCCATATCACAAGTATCATATATCACCCTCAGTCAATCCCAAATGACAGAATCACTTCGATAATGGTGGGAAGTGCAGGTCTACGTAGGCAGACTACTTCTAAGCAATAAAAACCCGAGTGACATTCTGGTGTGAAGCATCAGTAAAAGATTGTGGGACTATAGAGGGTAGTAAAAGGGGGAGCTAATTCTTTACAAAACTGTGTGCTGGAGGTTGGAGATTTAACTCAGTGGTAGAATGCTTGCTAGCAAGTGTAAGGCCCTGAGTTCAAGCCCCAGCACCAAAAAAAAGGAAAAACTGTGCTGACCCTTCTGGCAGCTGGAATGAAATGCTGTCTAACTTCCGAGTGGTCCGATCTCACTTCTGTAAATTTGCCAACTGCTTTTTTTTTTTTTTTTTTTCCTTCTTCTGTATAGGGAAGTCCGAATTCTCCTAGAGGAAATGGCTGCCTCTTCATCATCCTCCTCAGCTGGTGGGGTCAGTGGAAGTTCTGTCTCTGGATCTGGGTTCAGTGTCTCAGACCTTGCCCCACCACGAAAAGCCCTTTTCAACTACCCCAAAGGAGCTGCGGAGATGCTAGAAGGTGATCTCATGCTGCTTTTTGCTGAATAACTGGATTCAGACCTGCAATGAATATTAATTGTGAAGAAGCTATTAAGTAGATTAGAGATGAGTTTGCCCTGATTTCAGCTCCACGTATCGTCTCTTGTCCCTGTCTCAGAAAAGATCTTTAAAACAAATCTTGTTCAGAATTAGAATTTTTGAGCTGAGAGTTTGGAAATCAAGGAGGTCATCTAGAGTTACTTAGATCCAGAAAAGCTAAGTGATTTGACCACATGAAAGGCACAGTCAGCACTGGAGCCAGGAATTCTCTTGCTTTGCTTTGTCCTGAAATCTGTCCGACTTCCTGTGGTTAGGAAGGTTTGATGGATTTTGTTTCCTAGTGCAATTAGTCTACAGATCGGTTAACCCCATCAGAGAGACTCTAAGAGGAAGTAAAAACTACTGCACCCCCCTTTCATGGAGACAGATCTCTGGCCCAGTACAGGATGATGCCCTGTAGCAGATCTGCATCCAGTCTTTCACTGTCTTACTTAGCACACGTTTGCAGGCTGGCCGGCAAAGAGGAAGGTACAGGCAAAGGCAGGAAACAGCATTGGTAACTGGGATTCATCAGATTCATATCACTTTAGGAGCTGGACTGTATAGTCCAGTCTGGCCTCAAACTCATAATCCTCTTGCCTCACCCTCCCAAGTGTTAGAATCACAAGTGTGTGCCACCACACCTGGCTAGACTAGTAATTCTTAATAGGGAACATAAAAAAATCATATGAGGAGCTTTTGTGTGTGTGTGTGTGTGTGTGTGTGTGCACCAAGGATCAAACTCAGGGCCTTGTGCTTGCTAGGCAAGTGCTCTAACCACTGAGCTAAATCCCCAGCCCAAGGAGCTTCTTTTAAATGTACCTTCCTGGGCCTACCTTGGAGATTCTGAATAATATAGCACAAGTATCTTTTTTTTTCTTTTTAACTGAGAATTGAACCTGGGGTCTTTGCACTGAGCTACATCCCTACCCCTTTTTGATTTTTTGAATGATTGATTGATTTTTGGAAACTCAGTCTTGCTGGTTGCTGAGTTGCCCAGGCTGGGCTCGAACTTGGCAATTCTCCTGTCTCAGCCTCTCAGAGTGCTGAGATTAAAGGCATGTGCTCCACATTCCAGTTTAAGAATCTTCCTTTTTTGATCATCTAGGGTTCCTCTCATGAAGGTAATGTTCTCATTATACTATATTTGAAAACATTAGCAGAGGACCCAGTAAGAATTCAAAATCTACTTGAGTTCAGCAGTTTTGTACCTAATTATATATTGTCTTTTTACTTTAAATCTTGCATATTTACATGATATATTTAAAAACTCATCTGGGGGCTGTTTCTGAGAAAGGTACACATTATATAAGAGCTTTTGGAGGGGGGAGGTTGAGTCATCATCTCACTATGTAGTTCAGGCTGGCCTTGAGTTCACTATGTAGCCCAGGCTGGTCTCAAACTCTCAGCGATCTGCCTCTGCCTCCTGAGTGCTGAGATTACAGGCGTGCACCACCACACCTGGCAGACAAACACTGTGATTCTTGTTGTTTTATTTTGTTCTGTTTTGTTTTTGCAGGGCTAGGGATTGAACCCAGGATTTTGCACATGCTCAGCAAGCACTGTACCACTGAGTTACCCGCCTTAGCAAGCCAGGGCAAACAGAAGAATCATTTGTGACAGAAAAACACCAGAAAACTCTGGGAGTGTAAGGGTCTCTACAGCTGGTTTAGGTTCTGATCAGCAGTGAAGTAGGTGATCAGGTTAGTGAATGTCATTAACAATCCATCTGAGGCATGTATACTGCTGCCCTTGCCTTTTCATTTTCTTCATTTGTGTTAACTGAATAATCACGTTAGTTTCACTGAGTCTGGCTGGAGGTAGAAAACATTTAGGGCCTCGTTTACCATATTTGGCATTAAAAATACATTATGACTTTAGTTATATGCAGCAGAGATGTGGTATCAAGAAAGTTTCCCACAAAAAAATCAACAGTTGAGGGCATTTACTTAATGAGTTTCAGAGCAGCAGAAAAGAAATCAGTGCTTAACAGTAGCACTCTGAGATTCAAGTTATTTAAAATTCTACCTACAAGAGGAATTTTAACACAGCAGGTGCTTCTGTAGTCTCAGAGCTATAGCAGTCTTCATCAGGATGCACCAGATACGTGGAAACGTTGAGGAAAGCCCTGTGAGAGTAGTCTGAATGTTGATGTTCTAGTTATAGATCTATTTCTGTTGCTTCGTGGAGGACCGTGTCGGGTTGTGTTGTAAAATGAATTTATATTTAAGTTGAAATTCAGTTACACAGTTGTGATTCTGTGAATTTTTAGCTTTCACATTTCACCAGCAATCTTAAAACTGCTTACATGTAAAGACAGAGTACAGAACTAGAGATGGAAACCTCTGAACTGTGTTGGCCAGATCATCTATTGGTATCTTCAGGGAGTTGGCTCCAGGACTAACCCCAACCCACACCACCACTGTGTCCTCATTTACACTGCAATCAGTGGACATTCAGGTCTCTTCCGTGCAGAGTGTAGTATTTGTGCAGTATTTGTCCTGCGTGTGTCCTCCACAGGAGGATCTATTCCCAACTGTGAGTTAGTAAGGGTGTTAGACTTGGAAGCATTTTCTACTGTGGTGATAGGCAGTACTATTATACAGTAAGTCAAATGCATTTCCACCAAACCTCTTTTCTTGCTATAGCTTAATGGAGTGGGACAGTAGAATAAGAAGGGTTGCCTGTTGAGAGTAAGGAACAAAAGCAATGAGGAATCAAGGTTGGATGCTGTTTATGATATCAACAGCTTCACCTTGATGTTGCATCAGTCTAAAGTCTAGGATAGTAAAGGCAATAACCTGTAGTTAACCCTGGGAATTAACTTTTTGATGCTTATGCTCTCTGGTAACAGATACCCCAGATAAGCAACTTAACAGCAGTTTTTAACATTCTCCTGCCTTTGGCTAGCACGGTCCCAACCCAGTTACTAGTGAGCAAATTAGAGATGGTCTTCCAGCGCAGAAGTGGCTGTGTTTCAGTGACATTATAGGCCACTGATTAGCTGGCATTTCTAATTTCATGCTGTGGGGTAATAGTCTTTTAAATGAGTTTGTTAGCATCATATTTATTGCCATTGGTAATGGTGTTAGATTTAGGCAATTTACTGAACTTTTCACTATTTATAACCTTTGCTTGTCCCTTAAGAGGATGGCTGATATATTGCTACTTGATGTGTTACAAAGGATTTGATTACAATTTCTAAGTAGAAGATAGATTGCCCCAGGCTGACTCCTCTGGAGAAATGTCAGGCTTGGATTGGTATAGATATCACTTCTAAAAGGATGTGGCTAAGAAGCAGTGGACTTTACAGTTAATACAGAGCTGCAAATCAGCAGAAGTGTTCTCTGTGCACATAGTGTGGCAGTGATCCATGAGTACCTTTTTGGTGCTGGGGATTGAACTCAGGGCCTTGCGCCTGCTAGGCAAGCGCTCTGCCACTGAGCTAAATCCCCAACCCCTTGAGTACCTTTTTGAAAGATAAGCTCACATCTTTTTGCTTTGAAGTTCACTGCCAAGGGAAATCTACAAATGTCATAACTTGAGCATTTTCTCTTGATAGTACCATGACTAAATGTATGCGGGAGGCAGCTTCCACGTACATGGTGACTTCATCCTTCCAGCCTGTAATTCCACTGCATTCAGGGTCAAGCCACCCGGGAGGTAAACTCTCCTTCTGTGTGCTTTGCTCTTTCTAAAATTAAACTCAAGTTACAATTCCACTCTTTAAGCAAGGATATGAATAGAATAATGAGTACTGGCATATCATTTTCACAGAAGAGCTATAACAAGTTGCATCATTGGCGTCAAGCTTCCTCGTGTATAGTGGAATTCATAGTTGTGTACTACCACTACCACTTGCTTGTATCTAAAAAAACCAACTCAGTTATGGCATTATCTTGCCTAGATCTTTAAACTGGACAAAAAATAAATAAACTGGACAGTCAAGGGCCAGGAGTATAGCTCAGTGGTAGACCATGTGATGAGCTTGTGCAAGGCCCTGGGTTCAATCCCAGCACAAAAGAACCCAGATAGCCAGAGAATATTTAGTTGATTGAGAATGAAAGTTTTTTTGCTCAGTTTAGATGATCTGCTCACAAATGATAGGTTCAGCCAGAGAAGTGGGGTTGGGTGGAAGGGAAGGGATTGTATCGTATAATACAATATGTACACAGAGGCTTGAGCAGGGAGTGGTGGCATGCACGCCTGTAATCTCAATCTTCTGCAGGACAGAGGCAGAAGGATTGAAAAATCACGCATAGCCTGGGGCAGTTTAATGATTTACCGAGACTCCATTGAAGAAAAAAATTTTTTTTTAATTCTTAAGGGCTGCAGGTGTATCCTCAGTAGTACAGGGGACTTGAGTCGAATCCCCAGTATTGAAAAAAAGATAAAAAGAGGCTTGAATTTACAGAATGTAATTCTCCTTAGAATGTACATCCTAAGAATTATACTTTCATTTCCTTTGCCTTTTTTTTTTGGCATCAATATGAAGATAACATTGGAAGGACACCCTGTTGGATGTGTATTCAAGACATTTGGACACAATGTCTATAGTTTTTCTTATTGATTACCATGACTTCTGAAAGCAAGTTTGCCTTTTGTGAAACTCAGCATGAGGCCAGAATGTTAGTCACAGCTCCCTGTCACTTAATACCCGGCAGCCACACAACCCCGTGATTGATGGGTGACTGCTTGACATCTAGCAGTGCTGGCATGAACTGCTGCCTTGAAAAAGACAGTCGTGTCCTTTTTCTCTATTTGGGAATTTTTACAGTAAGATACATGCCCCAAATGAATTCTGCTACCTTTTTAAAAATCAGATTTTCAAAAAAATAAAGAATCAGATTTTCCTGCCTGAATTATATCTCTTTGGGGCTATGTTTTGCTCCACCAGCTTTTGCCTGATGAAGAATAACATGATCTAGCTTGTTTCACAATCATTTTCCAAGCGTGGTGACTGAGTTAGCCTCCTTCTTGTTGGCAGTTCTTGGCACCATGACAGTGCTAAGTTCTGAACTTGCACCATACTCTTATCACCAGCCAAATTGCAGTGTTTTGGTTCACTTGGAAAATCAAGGTTACAAATTGCGTTACAGAATGAAATTTCCCAGCATTGTTTTGTGATAGTCATAATGATGTAATTGGATGTATTAAAAACAACAACTTTTCCTCTTCACTTTGTTGGTAGAATGAAGGTGATTCGGAATCTTGGTGTACTGTACCTTAGGTTTTCGATAGCAGAGGTGTCACATGCCCGAATGTGTCAGCTGCCAGCGTTCACCTGATGCACAGCAGAAAAGAACATTAAGAAACTGTCAGGGAGGGAGGGGAGAGGTTGACCAGGACATCAGCCTGAGGTTTCTTGTTTTTGCTTTTTTAAGCACTATTTTTAAACCCTTAAACAAGTAGAGGGACTATTTTCATATTCTAGGTATAGAAGAAGTAGCTTTTATAACCAAACAGTGTTAGTTCTACATGAAACAGAATCTCTTTGTTAACACTGAAAACTACACCCTGAATGTAAAAGCAGGGAAAAGAAGAGGTTTACTTGGTTTGTCAGAAGCCATAAAACCCTCAGAGCAGACTAAACCTTTTCCTCTTTTGTTTGTAGATGGCTCTGAAAGATTCCTCTGTGAGTCCGTTTTCAGTTACCAGGTGGCATCCACGCTTAAACAGGTGAAGCACGGTAAGCACGCTGGACCGTGCCAGGGAGGGTACAGGGCTGGGACACACGTTCTAGAAGGTCATCATCGTGGCCAAAACCCCCAGCTCAGCACAGCTAGTTAAGTGGACTTCCTGAATTTGAACACATTCGAAGGTCTTCATCCAGACAGAAGGCCCCTGTTCGGGCTTTAGCTGGACTCGCAGGGCGTCAGTGTTTTCTGCTCCTCTTGGGTTGCTTTTTCCTCTCCTTTCTGAAGAAACCTCCTTGTCCTGTTGCGCCCTTAGTTATCATCCTCCTCCTCTGGACTCTGAGGCCATGGTGGCACATTTCGTGCTTCATTGGGCTTCCCCAGGCTTCATTAGACCCTGGAGCTTTCTCTGGGGAAAGCAATATAGAGGGGAGAAAGCTGCAGTTGCCCCTTTCCTGTATTGAGCACATACTGCAAATGTGCTTATTTTTTTGTTTTGGTTTTGTTTTTTGTGGTGCTGGGGATCAAACCCAGAGCCTGGAACATGCTAGGCAAGTACTTTACCACCAAGCTTAATCTCCAGCCCGGTGATAATTGTATTTTAAAAAAATTTTTTAAGACCTTGAGGCATATTTACTCTGTTTTTTGGCAGGCTTGGTGGCACATGCCTGTAATCCTAGCACTTGGGAGGCAAAGGCAGGAAGATTGCCACGAGTTCTAGGCTAGCCTGGGCTACATAGTGAGTTCAAGGCCAGTCTGAACTACATAACAAGACCCTGTCTCAAAAAAAAAAGCATATTTACTCTATGTTTTAAAAAATTTTGACCGGAGATTTAGTGCAGTGGTAGAGCGCTTACCTAGCAAGCACAAGGCGCCAAGTTCCATCCCCGGCACCAAAAAAAAATTTTTTTATTAGTACATATTTGCAGTACATAATGAATATATTCAACATGAGAAACTGATGCATGTACATGTGTCTTAATTCTTTTTATGTTCCCTTCCCCATCTCTCCCTCCTCTTTAAATGGTTTATACATTATGAGAAACTTACGTAGGTCCAGTGTTACCCTCTATAAGAAACTTAGTCACCCAGGCTTCCGTAACGTGACTGAAGAAAGCACATGTAGGAGTGGATGACCCTTGATAGCTTAACATCTACAAGAGAAAAAGTACATATTAAACAAAAAAGATTCAGAATAATCAAATGTTTATAGTGGTCTGGAATGTTTCAGCTTTCAACCTGTAGTCAAAAGCAATGAAAATGGGGACGGGGTGAGCTCAGTGGCACAGCACTTGCCTAGCATGGGTGAGGCCCTCGGGTTCCACCCCTAGTGCTGCAAAAAAAACGAGGCAAAAGAGATAAATAGTGGGGCTGGGGATTTAGCTCAGTGGTAGAGTGCTTGCCTAGCAAGCACAAAGCCCTGAATTTGATTAGAGAATGATTAGGGATGTTCCTTTTTTTTTTTTAAGATTAAAGTCTTCTGACCAACATAGAGTAAGACCCCAGTACTAGAATATTGAGGGGAGAAAACCCATCTAGAAATTATTTTTTAAATAGCCATCATGTTAGTGATAGGTGACATCTCATAGAAGTGCATTCTAGCATTATAGTACCTCCTTCACTCCACAGATCAGCAAGTCGCTCGGATGGAAAAACTAGCTGGTTTGGTAGAAGAGCTGGAGGCCGATGAGTGGCGGTTTAAACCCATCGAGCAGCTGCTGGGGTTCACACCCTCTTCAGGATGATGTCACCTGAATGGTCAGCTTTGGGGCATAGCCAGCGCAAAGCCAGCAAGGACTTTCTCACAGCTTACATGGACACCCAGAGATTCCCAGCTGCATTGCCAAACTGCTGCTGATTTATCTCCTTACTTGGTTTCTCTGTATCTGTCCACAGGCAGCAAATACTTAAACATGTGATCTTACAGGGAAAGTTTTTGTTTGTCTAAAAAAGTATTGGAACTCACATTAAGACAATTGGTTTCAGAGAACTAGGAGATTTAGGCTCACGAGATATTAATAAGAGGGGTTGGGGATTTAGCTCAGTGGTAGAAGGCCCTGAGTTCGATCCCCAGCACACCCCTTCCCCCAAAAATAGAGCTATTCATAGGGCTAGGTGTGTAGCTCCGTAATAGCACTTGCCTGGCATGCTTCAGGCCCTGGGTTCAATCTCCAGCACTGCCAAAAAAAAGATTTTAATAATTACACAGTTTTCCCAAGCTAAGCAGGACATGTGCCAGAATTGGCCAGCTGATTGGGGTGTGTCCTGTCATTCATACGGGGCCTGAAAATTGTCACCAGTCAAGTCTAGGGTCAGGATCTGTAGTTACACGTTTCTGACCTAAACATTTCTTTTTATAGATGAACATAATTTCAACTCAGGACTTGTCCAAATGAGGAATTTTTAAATGTTCATCTTTTCCCCCTAATTTTAGACATTTAATCCTATAGATTCTTTTTCTAACCTCTTCTAGACCTGTCAAATGCTGGCCACAAAGAAAAAAAAAAAAATGCTTGTTGAATGTTGCATGTTGCAACCCTCGTTAAATAAAGCAGTGAGCAAAATCCTTTTACATACAGAGATCCAATGTTCAGCTCACTGGGGAACTCAAGCAATTCTGTAGCAAATAAATCCTTTGAAAGAGCTCCAAATTGGTGTCTTTATCCTTTCAAAGTCTGAGGGATTTGGGATAAGGAGGAGAGGTCAAATTACTCTTTACAAGATTGTAAAAACCATTTCTCCTAAGCACATGGTATCTCCATTTCTCCTAAGCACATGCTTCACTTCAAAGATCTTTGTCTACACAAAAGTGCCTGACTGTATCTTACCAATACCTGAGTCAGTTTTTATACTATGGTAGAGGAAAACCTGGAAGGCTAATGTGTTTTTTGTTCTCTCTCATGGAACCCCAGGTCCACACTGCCCAATTAGGAGAATCATTTATTATGTTGTGTACAGTTTTGCCTTAGACATCATTTGCCTTTGTCCTCACTAAATTTAAGAGTTGCTTCATTATAAATACAGATAATCCCAGTAGCAATTGGCACTAATCTCCAGAGTTCAGATGTTTAACACATGCTGCCTAACAGGGAGGGGTGACCTCACTCTGGGTAAAGTCTGTGTCCAGTGACGATAAGGACCCACTCACGGTCACATAGCTCAGGCAAAAGGAAACCCTGGAACATGGGATAGGTCACAGTTGCTGATAATTCAGCCCACTCTGCTTGACTCAAGAGCAAATTGGAGCACAAGAAGTAGCAGCCTACAAATTCCCCTTTTCCATATTAATACTGCTCAACTGAAATGAGCAAGATCCCCATATGAAAGCAGTTATCTCTAGTACTTCTCGCATCAGTCATCTTGATGATAAACAAGGGAAGCATTAAAAGTACCTCAACTACAGTGAACCTTTAAATCAGATTTTCAGTGATAATATACAAGCAATCGCTACCTTTTGTCACTTCATTTGTATAGCAGTGGTACAGACCCTGTATCACTTCATCTTGGTCCTTTTGTGTTTGAACTTCAGAATATTTTCTCTTTGAGTTGGACGTTTCTTTATATGGCTTTAGAAATTAATGAACTCGGGGTCAACACAAATGCTGCTAAAACTCATTGAGCACTTCGCACGTTGGTGATACAGCTTCATGCATCCTACCAAGAACAAGACCCTCGATGTTTTTTGAAAAAGGCACCTTCCTGTTAGTCACTGCATCTCATCATCCACAGTTCCTAATACCACAGTTTGGGCTTGGAGCTAGACCCTGTGGCTCATTCGCCATCTTTGCACTTACTGCACACCAGTCACTCACAGGCATTAATTATAATCCTTCCAATAATGCTGCAAGATAAGTAATCTCCCCAGTACAGAACAGAGCAAGGCTCCTTGGCTGTGATTGGCCACAGCGGGATCTGGACTCAAGTTGGCCACACGCCAAAGTGGAAATTGTTTTAGAAGTACCATGTGACCACCAAACCCAACATGGAGCCTTATACCCAGCAAAATCCTAAAGCCTTTTACTTACCAGTCAAATCAATTAAGTATCTGAAGAAAATAAGGTTCCCAGGGCCTGGCAGGCAGGGCTCACGAGCACAGAGGAGGGGTTCTGCTTCCCTCAGGAGCACACAGGCCCCACTCTGTCATCCTCTCTGCAGAGCCTCCAAAGGGGACGATGTCCTCAGATGCTGGGGAAGCTGGTTTCCTAGGGATGCTCTCTTGAACGAGAAGTGCAAGAGGTCAGATGGCAGCCAGGGCCCAAGACTGCACAGCTAGCCAGCCTCGGGAGCTGCTGGAGTGGCGCCTCCAGTGCACAAAACCATACAGTTTGACCTCTTGATTTTTATGTATTTTACAGCTGAGGAAATACACAGAGAAGGTAAGACATCAACACAGTGTTTTGGTTAACAGGGGACATGGGTCTTTGACTCCTCAGTTTCCTCATATACAAAATCCGAAAGCCAAGTCAGCTGTTAACAAGAAATTGCAGGAGGGAAGGACAAGGGGGATACTGGGGGACGGAAATGGCCTAAGTATGTTGTATGCATGTACAAGTATGCCAAAGTGAAACCATTATTTTGTGTAACTAATATGAACTAATAAAAAATAAGGAATTGTTTTGTCAATCTGACGTAATTCCATACAACTATTGTCTCATGGTAATAAGACATAAATAGTAAACTTAATAGCTGGGTTTACTTTTGGTTTTGGTTTTTTGGGGGTTTTTTTGTTTTGTTTTTGAGACAGAGTCTTGCTATGTAGTTCATGCTAGCCTTGAACTCACTGTGTAGTTTGAGTTGCTACACAAACTCGAGGCAATTCTCCTGCCTCAGCCTCCTGAGTGCTAGGATTACAGGCATGTGCCAGCATGCCCAGCAAACCCAGGATTTGAGGTCTGTCTGGGCAACATGGCAAGACCTTATTATCAAGCAAACAGGCCAAGCATGGTGGCACATGCCTGTAATCCCAGTTACTTCAGAGGCTGAGGCAGGAAGATTGCACGTTTGAGGCCAAACTGGGCAACTCAGCAAGATCATGTTTTAAAAAAATAAAAGGGAAAAAATAATTTTAAAAAGAGCTGGCTGAGGTGCTGTTTTCCCAAATTACCCTGCTTCATTGGTATCACGTGAGCTGTCCAAAGCACTTTCATTCTTCTCGAAGAAACTTCCCGAGCACTTCCTATCTGGCTAGCATCTGCTAGGTGCTGAGGGTATGCTCTAAGACAAGACACAGTCCTCAACCTCAAGGAGTTTATAATTATGGAGAGACAGGAAAGTTGAAGTGTAAAAACTGCCCCATCAGAAAAAGCATGAAGTGCTGTAAGAGCCCCCCTGCAGAGACAGCTAATCCAGCTGGGCAAAGGTGAGAGAGGGCTTCCTAGAAGGCTGGGTTATGGGGCTGGGGTTAGCTCAGTGGTTAGCCATCCACAGCCAGAGGATATTGGGGAGCATGAGAGGGAAAAGGAAGAGGGTGCCAAGATCTGCTTCCCCTTAGACAAGTCGGCGGGAATGATGAAGAAGGGGTGGTGCTGAGCCCCACGGGCCTCAGGAGCTGTTGTGGAAATTCCACACACCTGCAGTCCCAGCTCTCGGGAGGCTGAGGCAAGAAGATGGCAAGTTTGAGACCAGCCTGTGCTACACAGAGAGATCCTGTCTCACACACACATCCTTTACACAACTCTGGCTGGTGGGACTTAGAGCACTAAGGGAGGACATCCAGGTCTCACGTGTCAGTGGCTGACGACAGCACACTCACTAAGGTCACAGAAGAGCAGCCTCACAGAGATGTCCAGCAGGCGGGGCAGGAGAGTGAGCTGGGCTGACTTTAGACTTGTGATTCACCAACCGAGGTGTCCATTAGACCAGGGGAGGGCTGGGGTGCAGCTCAGTAGAGCTTGCACGAGGCTCGCAGTTGGATCCCTAGCACTGAAAAAAAAGAAACAGAGCATGGATAGAATTGCCCAGAGAGAAGGGCCATGGAGTGAGACGAGAACTGCACAAAGGAGGGACCCGAGGGACCCTGCAGGACAAGGGAGAAGGAGGGTACCAGGAAAGTAACCAGAAGAAACCACCAGAGAGGTGCCAGGAAAACCAGGAATGTGGGAGCACAGAACCAGGGGGATTTAGCTCAGTGATAGAGTGCTTGCCTAGTAAGCGCAAGGCCCTGAATTCATCCCCAGCAGCAGCCCCACAAAAAAAGAAAGAAAGAAACCAGGGGGAAAGGAGATTCTGAGAAGGCTGCAAACAGTAGAATGTGAGTGAGACGGGGGTGGGGGGGAAATCTTGTTTTAAGAGCAGCCATCTCGGGTATGGTGGCACACATCTGTGATCCCAAATACTCGGAAGGCTGATGCAGGAGGATCACAAGTTTGAGGCCAGCTTGGGCTACTCAGTGAGATCCTACCTCAAAATAACAAGAGCTGAGGATGAGGCAGGGCCAGTCTGCTAAGGGGTAAGAAGAAACCCGGAAAACCTCAGGACTTTGAAGAAGGAAGGGAAGGCAAAGATGATAGATGGGGTCGAGAGGTTTGTTTTTTTTCCTTTCTGATGGGAGAGGTCAAAGAGAAAGAGGCAACTGAGGTAAGGTCCTTGAGGAGGTGGGAGGAGGTGGGAGGAGATGGGGTGCAGGACCTGGTGGCCAAGGGAGGGCAGGAGGAGAGTGCTGATGTGGGTAAGCGGCAGCTAGGTGAGGCTGCAGGAAGTGGAGGGAGTTCCCATCTGATGGCCTCTATTTTCTCAGGGGAGGAGGACGCCAGCCGCTGACCGCCTGTGGGAAGAGGCAGCAGGAAGTGGGAACCGAGGGGTCAGGAACAGTCCCAAGTCAGAAGGATCATGAAGCACATCGGGGGCCCACTGCAGCCAGAACTGCAACAGCACAGCTTGGGGAAGGAGCCACAGCTCCCCACCGCCTGGCAGTGGAAATGGAAAAAATAAATAGCTGGTGGTTAGGGTTTTGCATGGTGATGGCAAGGGCGTAAGCAAATTGTTGGTCTGGGCGAGAGAGGGAGGGAAGTGAAAACATGAAGAGGGTGCCAAAGCAACATGTATTGAGGCCCTCTATGGTACTGGCAATGTACACGGAAACAGAAACAAAAAGATAGGGCAGGGACTAGGGCTGGAGCTTGCCCAGAGTGAGTGAGGCTCTGGGTTCCATTCTCAGCACAGCCAAAAAAATAAAATAAAAAATTTAAAAAGACAGGGCTGTGCCTCTAAATCAAGCTGAATCAAAATGCAGGCTCCCTGGCTTGATCGCGGGGCCCAGTCTGACTCTTCTGCAGTCAGATCTGGAAGCCACACAGCTCTGGTCTACCCAGAAGGCTGTGGAAGCCCAGCAAGGGTGGAAGGTGGGAATGACAAGGGGATGACAAGGACAGCTTCCTGCGGGAGCTGAGCTGGCTTGAGTGTGACTGATGGATGGGGGTTAGCTGAGCAGCTGGGAGGAGCATGCGCAAAGCCGGGGCGCATCTGTTCGCTTCAGGTCGCCTGGTGTGGCTGTGACACGGGTGTGAACAGGGGCGTGGTGAGAAGTCTCCAGAGAAGGAAGCAAGAGGCACATTGTTCTGGGCCAGGCTCACGGGCTCCACTTCTTTGCATCAGCCAGGGGACAACGCCTGAGGAAGAAGCCAGGAATCTGGACTCACAAAACCCAACTCGGAAAGCAGGCTCCACGGGCCGGAGCAGATGGACGGAGCCACAGGCATCCAAAGCGACGTGCACAGCCCCCAGGAGCAGCGTTTTCGCTTGGACTAGAAACTCAACATTCACAGCTTTGTAGTTATTTATTGACTTTTAGGGAAAGGCATCTATCCGTCCTAAGCTCAGTATTGAAGGAGCCTCCCTTCTGGGCTGAGAGCCAAGAACCCAGGATAAGAGGCAGCCAGAGCAATCCCATTCAAAGTACACAGCCCTCACAGAGAGCCGTTCCCCACTTCTCCCCCTTTCTTCCCTTGGCCCGGAAAGCCTGAAGTCAGCTCCC
Organism: Hystrix cristata; assembly: GCA_004026905.1. Classification (NCBI taxonomy): domain Eukaryota; kingdom Metazoa; phylum Chordata; class Mammalia; order Rodentia; family Hystricidae; genus Hystrix; species Hystrix cristata. Next base: position 20,593 of record PVJO010003827.1, read on the forward strand.
CAGCCCTTGTTCTCCCTCCTCCTCAGCAGTCTTCAGGCACATGTTTGAAGATAAATCACACTAACACGGATGTTCCATTTAGTTAGTAAACCGAGAGGTCATGCTGGGGAGCAGTTCACATCTCACGATACCCACATACCTCTGCAGCATCTCCCAAAAGAGTCCATCTGGAATATTCCACCAAGCGATGGTGACTTAGCTCACAGGACGAACCCGTGCAGACTGCAAGACATGACACCCCAGGACTTTGCAGTCCCAGACCAGTGTCACCACCCAGAGAAGACTCAAGACTCATTGCGCGACCAACCCCCAGCTTAAATACTGAAGGCCAGGGAATGCTCCCAGAAAGAGCTCCTGACAATGGGAAGGAAAACCAGACACCCCCCCACCCCACCCCCCGGCCAGAAGGAATGAAGAACAGCATCCTTGTGTCCTCTGTCCACAGAGCGGGGGCTTCATCTTGGGGCCTAGAACAGGGAAGGGCGGGTGGAAGAAGGCCTTTCTGCACAGTGCATGAGCCCCTGGCACCCGCACGAGTCAAGATTGATCCAGGGGCTGGGGATTTAGCTCAGCGGTTAGAGTGCTTGCCTTCAAGCCCAAGGCCATGAGTTCGATCCCCAGCACCAAAAAGAAAAAAAAAAAAAAAAAAAAAAAGATTGATCCAGGACCCTGCCCACTGAGGGGGTCTACATGGCTTCCTGAGATCAGCTGTCCAAGAGTAAAGAAGAATTTCTGCAGGGCATGGTGGCACACACCTGTAATCTCAGCACTCAGGAGGCTGAAGCAGGAGGATTGCTGCAAGTTCAAGGCCAGCCTGGGCTACACAGTGAGTTCAAGACCAGCCTGAACTACCCAGTGAATACTCTTTTTTTTATTTTTTTATTTTTTGGTGCTGGGGATCGAACTCTGGGTCTTGTGCTTACGAGGCAAGCGCTCTAACCACTGAGCTAAATCCCCAGCCCACCAGTGAATACTCTTAAACGCTGCCGAGGGGAGTGGGGAAGTCTTCAGTAATAATCTGAGGGCCTGGGCTTGGAAGTCACGCCTCTTACTTGGGACGCAGGGTTTCAGAGCGGATACGGGGGCATTCAGTCACTAGAAACCTAAGAACTTTCACCAGGGTTACCACAGTGAGGATGACCATTTGTGGGGCCTTGTGCCAAGCATGTCCACATGTGATGTCATTTACTCACTGGAAGGGGTAACGCAAAGTCCGTGCGGGATGGGAGGAAGCCACCCGGGCTGCCATGGAAGGCTGGGAAGATCCTGCAGCCTAAGAGCCTGAAGGGACCTTAGTGACAATGAGCGTGCTAGGGCTATTATAACGAAGTACCTCAGCCTGAGTGGCTTAAACAACAGAAACCTCTTATCTCAGAAGTCTGGAGGCTAAAAGTGAAGGGTCTGATCCAGGTATCTCCTCGGCCTGTGGGTGGCTGTCTTGTCCCAACATCTTTTTACAGCAGGGTGGCACCACAGCAGGCTGTTTGTATCACTAGAAGCTCTCAAAGGTTTGCTGTCACTGCTTTACGCTCTTCTCTCTGTGTGCAAGTTCCCTCTCTTGGGGACACCAGTCCCATTGGATGAGGGCCTACCCTACACACCTCACTGTAATTTGATTACCTCTGTCAAGACATAGCTCCAAAGAAATTCACATTCTGAGGGGCCAGGATTAGGTCTTGAATGCATGACTTGGAGGAGGACACACTTCAACACATAAAACCTTTCTTCAAATGAGGGCACTGAAGCCTGAAGTGGGACAATGACTTGCACAAGGTCACACAGCACATTGAAAAAAACTAAAACTAGAACTGAGGTCTTTGGGGACCTCAAGCCTTGAGCGGACTTTGCCATGGGAAGTGGCAGCATCGCCCGCTTTTGGAAGTCTCCTCCCCACAAAGGGGACAGGTGTCAGAAGACGCCACAGAATCTCTCCACACGCCTGGGACAAGGACACACAAAGACCAGCCGATAACTGGGAAAAACTAAATGCCAGAGTGGAAGGAGCCCTGTGAATGCAGCTCACTATAAGCACCGAGTCTCACTTTTATTGACCAAGCCAGAAGAAATGCAGTGGATCATGCAGAGCTGTGTGCCTTACTGTGCACAGTTAGCCAGAACTGGGCTGCGAACACGCTGGGCTTCTCTCTGTTCACTCTTGGGCCTGGCCGGAAGGCCAACAGGCCTCTATTTTACAATCTCTTGTGAGAACTCACTCTGGAAAATCCCATACAACCAAGGTGGGTGTGTAATCCCAGCCCTTGGTGGCTGAGGCAGGAGGAGCACCCCAGTGAGTTCAAGGCCTGCCTGAACTACACAGTGAGACTTAGTCTCAAAAAATAACAACACAACAACAACAAAAAACACACGTACACACACACAAAAAACCATACAACTTGCAAACTTGCAGAAGTGAGGCAAAAATTGAGATTAAATATAGCACAGAAGTGTGGCTGACACCAACCACAGATCAACTTGATAGGTTGCAGGAAAGGAAGTGAAAAGTTCACCTTGTCCTTCCCTGTAACCGGTCCATTGGTTTTTTTTTGCAGAGGTTTGCTTTTTCTTTTCTCATTCAATAAAAATAGCTCGATGGGACAACATGTTATAGCATTCGTGGAAATGAAAACTAGGAACCACATCATAGGATGTTCTGCTGTAGACCTGGCACCATTCCCGGCCGGCTCTAAGTCCCTTCTGATTTATGGGGAGTGAGGCCTTGCGCGCCCAGGTGGGGCTGGCCTTGAGGAGGAAGGGAGGAGAGCTCGGAGGCATCAGCTGTTTCCTCAGCCCTTCTGCACTGTAAGACATTTCCATCACAGAGGATCCATTCAGGAAGCCAAGGTTGGAGGCCAAGGGGCCAGGCCATATTTGAAAATGGTGAAACTGGGCAAGGCCTTGATTTCCTGCCTCGATCGCCCTCCTGGGGCCTGGGACCAGCACAGAGGGTGGGGAGGGGCAGCTTGCAGGTTACAGGATGTGAAAGTGGGGACTGAGGTTAGAAAAAAGAATAAAAGGCTGAGGCCAGAACACACCCAGCCCAGCCAGCCCTGCCCAGCTCTCCTCCTCCTCCGGCTTCCTGTGGGTGCATTGGGAACATTGTGTTCCAGCTGTGAACTTAACCCGCGGAGCCTGCTCCACACACGGCCCCTGGATCATAGTGCTGCATCGCACGCAGCCAGCCTTCTCCCCACCACCCATGCGCTGCCATTTCCACCATCTCCCCTGACGCGTGAGGCCCCCTCGTCATCTTCCACACACACAGCCTGCCATACACCAGCATTTTACATCCCTCGGAATGAAACACGCCAGAGATGACAGGACTGAGGTTCTGGGGAACTGGGAGGAGCCACCTTGTCAGTATTCATCTTGTACAGGCTTCTGGATGTGTGTCTCTTGTCACAAGGTGCTTAAAGTGCTGCTTGCATGCTTTTTTCTTTTTTGGGGGGGGGTGTTGCGGGTCAAACTCAGGGCCTTGCACTTGCAAGGCAAGCACTCTATCACTGAGCTAAATCCCCAACTCCTTTTTTTTGTGGTTTTTTTTTTTTTGAGACAGGGTCTCACTATGTATTTCAGGTTGGTCTTGAACTCTCTATGTACCCCTAGCTGGCCTCGAACTCTATGTAGCCCTAGCTGGCCTCGAACTCACAACAATCCTCCTGCCTCTGCCTCCTGAGTGCTGGGATCAACAGGCACGTATACCATGCCTGGTTTGAAAGGTACTTTCTTTTTTTTTTTTTTTTTGATGCTGGGGAATCAAACTCAGGGCCTTGTGCTTGCAAGGCAAGTACTCTAACCACTGAGCTAAGTCCCCAGCCCCAAAAGGTGCTCTCTAAAGGAGTTCTCTAAAACAGTGAATGAATAGCTCAGGCAGGTAGCACAGAACTGTGAACCACCTAGGAAGTCTGCTCTTGCCTGAGGCCCTTGAAATGCCACCATGCGAGCCTGTGGGCAGCAGACACCAGGCCCTGGACTGTCCTGCGCTGTGTGGGTCCTGGAACTCCAAGACACACACCAGGCCACAGCCCAAGGAGCCCCGCATCCATGGGCCAGCAGAGAAGGAGAGGGGACTCAGGAAGGGATGGGCTGTCCCTCATTGCTATGACAAAACAAGGCTGGGAACCTTAGAAAGAGCTGTATTTGATTCACAATTCTGAGGGCCACCCGTCCAAGCAGTATGGTGGGGCCGCCTCACTTTATAACTCTTTAGCATCTAATCCTGAGTGGCTCCCAATGGCCTAATTACCTTCTGTTAGTCCCCACCCCTTATTTTTGAACTCATGCCTTTTCACTGAGCTACATCCACAGGCCCTTTTTTAATTTTTGATTTTGAGACAGTACCTTAAAAAATTACTTAGCTGCTCAAAGTAGGCTCAAATTTGGTGATCCTCCTACCTCAGCCTCCCAGGGTCCTGGGATTAGGCATGGCTTAAGCCTCATCACACTGGGGACCAAACTTCTAGGACCTGAAGCTTTGGGGGACACAAGCAAAACATCAAAGCACAACAGACTCTCTGGGGTGACGAGGTTTCTGCAATTCTTGGAGTGCGTTCTGGATTATAAATTCCTCTCCTCTTTTTTGGGTGCCAGGGATGAAACTCAGGGCCTTGCGCTTCCTAGGCGAGCACTCTAACCACTGACCTACACCCCCAGACCCTCCTCTCCTCTTCCAAGTCAGCTTTGTATCCTGGGCTGGGGATTTAGCTCAGTGGTTAAAGTGCCGGAAGCCTCTAAGCTCCTCCTCTGTCCCCGGTGCTGACCACAGACGGGCACATGGTGGCCAAGGCAAGGACACAAGCAAAGGACAGGCAGCTGCAGGCTCTGTTCTTTCCAGAGATCACAGTCCACTGGAAAGAAAAATGACCGATAACTAAGAACAAGGTCGGACATGATGTCATACACCTAGAAGCCCAGTGAGTAGGGAGGCTGAGGCAGGAGGATTGCAAATTCAAAGCCAGTCTGGGCAGCTTAACTGCCCTGCCTCAAAAAATGAAAAGAGGACTGGGGATGTAGGTCAGTGCAATCTCGAGTTTGAGGTCAGCCTGAGCTACTAAGTTACTGGGTGAACCACTCACCATCTCTCTATACTTCAGTGTTCATGCTTCATGATCCTTAGTTATAGCACAACAGCTGCCTTCTGCCTTTCTTTTTTGTGGCCCTGCTGGGGATGGAAGCCAGGCCTCGTGCATGCTAGAGAAGTGTTCTGCCACTGAGCTATGCCCCAGCCCAACATCCATCTTCTTTTGGGGGGGGGATGCTGGGGATCCAACTCAGGGCCTTACGCTTGTTAGGCAAGTGCTCTACCACTTGAGACCCTGTCTTTAAAAAAAAAAAAAATTCCTTCCAATGCTGATTCTGGGTCTGAGGTGCATAGTCATTCCTGCCCAGGATTCTTTGAGCAACAGAAACTTCATGAAAAGATCAAGTACAGCAGGCAGTTGGGGATTTAGCTCAGTAATAGAGCGCTTACATCGCAAGAGTAAGGCCCTGAGTTCGATCCCCAGCACCCAAGATCAAAAAGATTAAGGATAGTGCCCAGCACACCCATGGCAAATGTTTACTGAATGACTGAGTGAATGTCTGCCCGCACTATGAAAGCATGGAGGCCCCTGGCTTCTCTCAGTAGCTGCCCTGCTCCTGGACACTCCTAACACAGTCATTCTCATCCACCCACTTCCTAGGCAGACGTCAGGTCAGTAGTGAAAACGAGTCCTAGACCTTGCCTCTCCGGCCCTATCCCAACAGATCAAAAATGATTCTACGTGCAGAGCTGAGAGGTAGCACAAGACAGAGCGTGGTGGCACCACGTGGGATCCCAGCACTCAGGAGGCTGAGGTAGGAAGATCACCATGAGCTCTCGGCCAGCCTGGGCTGCGCAGTGAAGCGAAGGCCAGCCTGGAATATGTAGGCAGACCCTGTCTCAAAAACACAAAACCAGCTGGGCACAATGGCTCAAGTCTGTAATCCCAGCACTTCGGAGGCCGAGGCAGGAGGATTGCCACAAGTTCAAGGCCAGCCTGGGCTACATAGTGTGCTCAACTTGCCTAGCAAGCACAAGGCCCTGAGTTTGATCCTCACCCCCCGCCAAAAAAAAAGAAACAAAGAAAGGGGACTGACGTTGCCAGAGTCTGACAACTGACGAATGTTCTCACTCACGCAGCACTGCCTGCCCCGGACACCAAGCCCGCCAAGAGGTCCTGGCCGTTCTAGTAACCCACTGGAGCCCCCTGCTCTCTCCAGGAGGAGAAGTTCCCACCAGCGAGCACGCCCTGCCCTCGCGCGCTTCCCTCTCCTTGGCTTCTGGGCTGGCCCACAGAAGCTTGATTCACCCACCGCAGCGCGAAACATAGAATTAATCGCGGGTATGCCCTGGGTGAGCAAGGCCATTATGGCAGCCAAACCACCACTTACAGCTCGATTTCCACGGGAAAATGTGTTCTGGGCCCCAAGCAACCAAATTTATGTGGGACACAGGCACACCCAGGTTCAAATCCCGTTGTAATAACACTTCCTCACCGGGTGGTCATGGCTCCTCCTGAGCCTCGGTTTCTTTTTTTTTTTTTTTTGTGGTGCCGGGGATCGAACTCAGGCCCTTGTGCTTACAAGGCAAGCACTCTAATCACTGAGCTAAATCCCCAGCCCTTCTCCTGAGCCTCAGTTTCTTGCCTGCTTTGTTGGCGTGTTTGGTTTTATGAGACAGGGTCTTGTTAGGTAGCTCAAGCTGGCTTTAAACTCACTAGGTAGGGCGGGCTGGCCTCGGACCCACGGCGATCCTCCCGCCTCAGCCGAGTGCTGAATGACAAACAGCAGGTTCTGGCGCAGGGTCAGGAGACACCTGTGACAACGTCGTGGCAGCTGCTCACACGGGCTCTCTGAGGGAGACCTGACTCCAGGCACATCCCTCCGCGGTTCGGCCCTGAGCAAGTGTTTCGAGATAATCGAGCCGCCCTCCGAGCGATCAGGGCGCACGCCCCGACCTGTGACCTCCGCAGGCCTCCAAGCTTATCTGCGCCCAGCCTCGCCGGCCGCCAGCGCCCCGGGCCGGGAGGGCGGGGCCTGCAGAGGGGCGGGAGCCCGGCGGAAGGAGGGCGCCCTCCCCCTCCACCCCTGGCCGTCCCCTCCGCCCCTGACATTTCCCTGCGGCCAGGACGTTCTGTACCGGGATGCTGCCGGCCGCGGGGCCGGGGGTCCTAAAGGCCGGCCTCCTCCCTTCCTGGCTCCTCTTCCCCAGATGTCACTTTGCAGCCCAGGGTCCCTGACGCGGTGGAGATCAGACACCTCCAGCGAGCTGTCCACAATGCTGCACGCTTCTTCCACATGCGTCCCCCTAGATGCCACCCTCCCTGCAGCCTGACACTCTGTCAGTGTCCCCCACCCCTTTGTTTTGTTTTTTGAAACAGGGTCTCTAGCTATATAGTCCAGGCTGGCCACAAACTCATGGCAATCCTGCCTCAGATTCCCAAGTGCTGGGATTACAGGTGCACGTCGCTATGCTTGCCTCTGCAGTGCTTCTTAGTGGGCCCCCATTGCTCCAGGGCCCACCCCACCTCTTTACCCATCCCCACTAAATCCAACAGAAGCAAAAATCAAAACCGAAAAACATCTTGAGTGTTGAGGACGTAGCACAGTGGGACAGCACTTGCCTGGTGTGTTTGAGGACCTAGGTTAGGGTACTCGAAAAAAAAAAATTGTGAGCTAGGTATAGTGGGCACACCTGTAATCCCAGCAATCGGGCGGCTGAGGCAGGAGGACTGCGGTGAGTTTGAAGCCAGCCTGAGACACATCGTGAGTTCAAGGCCAGCCTGGACTGCATAGTGAGACCCTGTTTCCCCCCCCCCAAAAAAAATCCAAACCACCAAGTTGTGCAAGTACTATGTGCTCATGGTAAAATTCCAGTAGTGCATAAAGTATAAAGTAAAAAAAAAAAAAAAGTAAAAGTAAAAGCCTCCTTCTTCCTCCTCCCCCTCAGAGACAGCTGTACAATTTCTCCTGAATCCTAGATGTTTACTCAGCACATTTAAGACTAGGTGTCTGCAAAAAAAAAAAACAACAAAAAAAACCAAGACTAGGTGTCTGGGGTGCCTGTGCACTTGTCTGTAGTCCCAGCTCCCCTGGAGGCTGAGGCAGGAGGATCTTCAATTTGAGGTCAGTCTGGGCAATGTAGTAAGACTCCATCTCAAAAAGTAAATAAATAAAAGAAAGAAAAAGCAAAAAGCAAGTGTTCTTTTCTTTTTCCTTTAGAATGGGATTACAGGCTGGGGATGTAGCTGGGTGGCGGCAGAGTCCTGCAAGCTGGATAAGCACTTGCACCTAAGCTCCAGCTCTGCCTCGCTTCCGCTCGAGCACCCACACAGGTGGCTGTGCTTTACAGAGCTGGACTCCCACCAGCGACACTTGGGTGGGTCCCGGGTCGCAGACCTCCAACCTGCCTCTGCACTCTGCACTGCTGTTAGAGTCCAGCGCGCTTCTGCCTCATCACAGCAGAAGCACCTCCCAGCGTCATGGTCACTCACTAGCTTTAAGTGCTACTGGGGATCCTCTCCCTCCCTCTTTTTGTCTCTCTCTCTCTCTCTCTCTCTCTCTCTCTCTCTCTCTCTCTCCCTCTCTCCCTCTCTCCCTCTCTCCCTCTCTCCCTTTTCTAACTTTTCTTTTTGGACAGGGTCTTGCTATGTAGCCCAGGCTGGCCTTGAGCTCATAATCCTCCTGCCTCAACCTCCCAAATGCTGGGATTACAGATGTGCGCCATCATCCCCAACTCCTTATTCTTTTCTTCTTTCCCTAATATTTATTGAGAACGCTGTGGGCTGGGCACTGGGCTCCTGGAGCTCTCAGTTAAGTGGGAAAATCAGGCATCAAACACACTCAGGTGAATACATCTGTAATTTCAAGTGGAGTGAGTGCTTTCATGCTGGTCGCTGTGGTGCACACAGAGGCTGAGGCAGGAGGATTGCAAACTCAAGCGGAGGAGATGCACTGGAGAGAGGCCAGCTGACAGCGGGATCTCCTGTTCTGCACGGCCCACTTCCCCTTTAGTCTCCTGCAGTGATGAGGGAAATCCCCCTTGTAGTATTAACTTTGTGTGACTATAATAAATGCTATCCAAGTTCAGAGGAAGCAGGGTTAGTTCCCCAGGGCCTGGGAGAGGTCAGAGGACACTTGGTGCTGATGCTACTTTGGCTTTGAATCACAAGAGTGGGCTCTTGTTCCATTCAATTCTGGTCTGAATACTCTCTGAGCATATACTATCGCATCTGACACTGGCTCCGGGCCATGTGGTGGGGGAGTTGTGGCGGTGGTGGGGAGAGATGTTTAAAGATTTAAAATATGTGAGCTCAACCAAGATGCATCATGTATAGGTACAGAATAAATGTAATGAATGTGACCATTATATGTAGAATGTACCAAATACATGTTCTTGGTTTAAAATAAAAAAAAAAAAATAAAAATAAAATATGTGAGCTCTGAGCTGGGCTCAGTGGCGCAGGCCTGTAATCCCAGCACTCAAGAAAGCTAAGGCAGGAGGGTTGCAGTGAGTTCAAGGGCAGCCTTGGGCTACATAGTGAGACCTGTCTCAAAACACAAAACAAAACAAAGTGGACTGTATTTGTGTATAACCTATATCTCTCGGCCCACATGCTTTCCTTTTGTTGTGTGTGTGGTCCTGGGAGCCTCATGTATTCTAAGCAAGTGCACTACCGCTGAGCAACACCCCAAAAACACCAACCCCCCATACTTTAAATCCTCTCAGATCCTTACAACACCCGATGCAATGTCAGTGCTAGGGAAGCAGGTGTCACACTGTTTAGGGATGACAAGGACACCTGGATCTGCTCAGCACAGATGGGATTTTTGTGTCTGGATTTTTTCACCCTGTGCTAGGTGGAATCTGCAGCCATGGGGCGTGAAGGGCAGGCAAGCAGAAGGGAACAGAGACCCGGGTGGGGCGTGGCATCTCAGAGGGCAGGGGATCCTGGGCACAGTCAACTTGGCCAGCAAGCAGAACCCCTGCAGAGAGCAGGTTAATGTGTGCAGGCGTTGCCTCCCGCCAAGGGCTAAGGAGGTCACCACGGGGACACAGATGAGAGAGGACAGAAATCTACTGCTGCCTCCCCCAATCTCATTTTCAGGTTTGTGTCTGCCTCTCTTCAGTGGGATTTAAAATGCTGCAAATTATATGCTTACGCTTGTTGGTGTCCTCTTTATGGTCCTCCTTCTGTGGTTGTGTGTATTTTGCACATCTACATGCACATTACTGTGTAAAGTTGTGTACACAAAGCCCGGCATACTGTACTTTATGGAAAATTTAAGAGCGTTTCCAAGGTAATTAGAACCATATGTGATTTCCCCTCCTGGGCCTTGGGAGGGAGATGAAGCTACAGATAGGCCAGGGCCTGCCCCCAGGCTTGGAGGCTGAACAGCAGCCAGACTCCTCCAGAGGCAATGGGGAGCTATTAAAAAGGTTTGGGGAGGGAGGCCCTAGAGAGGCTGAGCAAAGGTAAAATAAACAGAAACTTGCCAGCTCTCTGGTTTCTACTTAAAGGAAGAGAGGGGCCTGTAGGATCGGAGCAGTAAATCCCACAGCAGCTCTACTCACAGTGCATTTCCATGTCATAGCGTGGGCAACTTTGGCAAGGAACGAGGCTCAAACCCAGGGACACTGTCACCAAATCTGAGACTCAGCTGGGCATAATGGTGCACACCTATCGTGCCAGCATTCTGGGAGGCTGAGGCAGGAAGATCTCAAGTTCAAGCCCACCCTGGGCAATTTAGGGACTTAACAAAATCTTGTCTGAAAATTTAAAAAAAAATTGTTTTTTAAGAAAGGGACTGAGGATGTAGCTCAATGTGAAGGTTTGGGTTCAATTCCCAGTACTGAAAAAAATTTTTTTTAATTAAAAATCTGCATCTCCTCTGGCTCCAGGGAGAGAATGGAGGTGGAGCTGTGGAGCTGTGGAGCTGACATCAGGACCAGGCTCCTGCTCCCTGAGAAGAGCTTGGGGAAGCTGCCGCAGTGATGGCCCTGCTGCTCAGGCCACACGCTCTTCAAACTTTCCGGGACGGGTGAGGCAACGCGCCGCGCCGTATTGTGCAGCCTCAGCAAACGCCGCTGCTGCACGGGGCGCGAAAGCAAACCTCCCATAATGACTGCGTGTGATAATAAAAGGATAACGAGGCAAATAGGTATGTAGGTCAGCTCAAAAATAGCCACCCACCCGCTCGGGCTGGCCAACCGTTTGTGCCAGGTGGGGACAAAGGGTTTGCTCGCTTCCCCTCCCAAGCCGATCTGGCCCAGCTCTTTTCAAGGTTGCTGTAAATACAAGACCCAGGCTGCTTGAGCTGGAGGAGGCCGGCCGCTCTGGGCCGCAGCCCGACAGAAGAAGCCCCTGGATCCCGGGTCAGAGGGCACAAGAGCTCGCGCGGCGAAGTCGGGTATAGGGTGGTGACTCAGACATCCCCCCCCTTGGGCTTTGCTTGCACCCAGGAGGCCTCCCCCACCACCACAGAGGCTGCTTTGTTGCCAGGTCCCCGTCCCCCAGCCTCAGGGCGCCCCTCCCCCTCCGGATGGGCGGCCGCCCCGCCCCCACCCAGCAGGCCGCCGCGAAGCGCTGAGCTCAGCATCTCCTCCCGGGCGGGGGCGGGGCCTCCTGCCTCTCGCGGGTGGGCGGGGCCTGTACGGCCCGCCCCCTCCCCCTCTATCTCCTTCTATCCCGCTCTCCAGCCCAGCGCGCGTTCTCCAAGTCACGTTCTCTCTTCCCCCCAGCAGCAGGGGATCGGTGGGGAAGGACCCCACACACACCCCAAGTGAGCCGCTCAGCATGGGTCAGACACCTCGATGGCTGCGCTCTCCGGAGAGCGCACCTTGGCTGTAGGGCAGAAGAGAGAGCAGGGGCTCTTCCCTCCCCCCACCCCACCCCAGCCCTCTGCGGACCGCGGGGAAGGCGGCTGCCGTTCCCAGAAGTTCTGGTTTCTCAGCATGTTTTATAAAATATGAATACATTCCCCAGTGGCTCTGTGGCGCCTATGCCAAAGTCCGTCCCTTTGTGGCTTACAAGTGGCACAACTAGAGAGCAAGGAAGGACCCTTCTGCTCATGGTAGAGGCCTTCCTGGGGGACACCAGAGCTCTCTGGAGGATTGGGAGCGGGATGCAGAGACACTGTCACTTCAAGAACGGAGTGTCTAGCCGGAGGGAAAGCCCCTGGTGTTAGCCTCCCCTGTCATTTGAATCAGCACTGCTGGCCCTGCTAATTCTGCAGAAGGAAGGAGAACTGAATCAGATAAAGCACTGGCCAGCCCCAGAGAAATTTTCTTGTGTCAACAACTCCATTGGATTGCAGGTTTCCCCTCATCTGTTCTGCACCCTACTCAACATCCACCCCTCCTCTTGCAGCCTTCGCAGTTCCTGTTGGCTCTCAAGGAGGGAGGATGTGAGTGGGATCTGGCCAGGACTCCAGCCCGGGAATGTCTGTGTGACCTTAGGCCAATCACTGCACCTACCTGAACTTCCGTTTTCTTTCTTACCCATAAGATGACATTGATGACCCCTGACCTGCTTACACATGTTACACAAATATTAGCGACGGAAGTATGATACAGTGTTTTTTCAATCACGAGGAGCTCCAAATGGGTCAAAGACCTTTCTGAGGAAGTGGCAAAATTGCCAGGTGGAGCTAGAGCCCCTGTCAACCTGTCAGCCAAAGACTTCCAGAGAAGGTCCAGAATGCAGACCCCTGGCCCCTTGCCTTTTGCATAGACCTGCGTTTCCTAAGCCTTTGACTAGTAAGGCCTCTGGAGATAAACATGCAGTTCTGGGTAAGGCTTGAGGCTTGGCAGAGTGAGGAAGGGGTTCCAGTTGTGGGGAAAAAAGCCCTGAGCTTCCTAAGACTTCACTGCACCTCCTAAGGCTCCCTGCCCTGCCACTGGGGGTTGGCTTTGTCCCTAAAGTGGGCAGTGGGGGCTGGAAGAAATACTTTCTGGGGTGGCATTCAAAGACTTCAAGTTCCATTCTAACAGAAGAAGCCAGACAGTAACAGAGCAACGTCTGTGCCTAAGTGTCAAAATCAAGCCCCACTCAGCCAGCCGCCTGGACACCCAGAGTCTGGGCAGCCTTCCTGGTCTCTTTTCTCTTTTGAAAAAGAAAAGAAAGTGAGCTCATTTTGCTGTCCAGGAAGGTGGGGAGCCTGGATGCCAGCTGCCCGCACACAAGGTGACAGCCCCTGATGGTCTTTTCCATTCCCTATACACACACTCCCCAGCTACAAAGTCACCCTGTCCCTGCTCCTCCTTTGACAGATGACAGTTGGGAACCCTCAAAAGGAGAAAACACAGAAATGGCTTGACCAGCTGTGACAACCTCTCTGGCAGGCCTTGGACCCCCTACAGGCCTGGCCTGGCAATTTTTTCTTCTTTTCTTTGGCCTAGGATTTTTGGAAAAGCAGTTCTATGAAACTTTTCATATCTTTTCCTTTTGCTATGATCTTTGTGGAGGTCAAAGAGGCCTTTTAGATTCTCTAGTTCTGAGTTTTCAAAACTAGGTTATGAAAATCAACACCCCAGGAAGCCACAGGGTAAACACAGTGTGTATTTCTTTTTATTAAAGGTTTTTTTTTTGAGGGATGGATTAAGTAAAAAAAAAAAAAATGGGGGGTACTGAGGATTGAACCTAGGACTTTTACGCTGAGCAATATTCCCAGCCCCTTAAAAAAAAATTTTTTTTTTTTAAGTTTTGAGACTGGTTCTCACTGAGTCACTAAATTGCCCAGGCTAACCTCAAACTTGCAATCCTCCTGCCTCAGCTTCCCAGAGTAACCAGAGAAGGGGCTGTCTGCTCTCCCCCAACTTCATTGTTTTCTTTCCTCATGAGGGTTCAGGCCCAGGATGGAAAATGGATCCTAAATTGGCAGAAAGCTGAAGATGGGTTCCCTCCCCAGCTGGAGAGGACAAGGGCCCAAGTCTGGCTGTGTCCCTAGGACAGTGATGGCAAACCTTTTAGAGATCGAGTGCCCAAACTGCGACCTAAAACCCACTTATTTATCTCAAAGTGCCAACACTGCAATTAAACCTGTATACTGAGGTTTTAGTTTAGAAAAAGCATCTCATACATTAACATCTTTTATCTTAAAAGAAAAACACAATAACACGCATGCCATAGGTTCACCACCACTAGTCTAGGACAACTCCCTCCGCCACCTGGCTGGTGGGAGAGGAGGCCAGTGGGCACATGAGGTCTGGCAGACTGCGGGGATATACAGCAGGCAGCAGCCCTAAGGCTGCCCTGTAGCTCTCAGACCACTGTCTGTCAGCACGGGGTGGTTTATCAACCCAGCCCTTTGTCAGCCTCCTACTGCTCTACCCTATACCCAGAGGAAATGACTTCTTGTGAAACTTGGAACTCTAGCAGGGTTGGCCTTGTGTGAGCTCCCCATTGTCCTGTGTGGGCCTTGTTTCTGCAGCTGTCTGCCCTCACCCACCCTGCCCCCTTGGGCAAGCCCTGGATAGACCAGGGAGCCAACCCAGTGCTCATTTCCGGCCCTGATTTTCTTTCCAAGAGGTCAGCAGGCATCCCAAATAAAAATGAGCACAGGGCCAGGCCTGGTGGTGCACACCTGTAATTCCAGCACTCAGGAGGCAGAGGCAGGAGGATCGCCAGGAGTTCAAAGCCAGCCAGCCTGGGCCACATAGTGAGCTCAAGGCCAACCTGAACTACAAAGCAAGACTCTGCCTCAAAAAACAAAAACAAACAAACAGAATGAGCACAGAAGCACCAGGAGAACTCTGTACAAAAGGATCTAATCCAGGCATACCTTATCTGAATAGGATTTGAAGAGATGAGAACCACTATTTTACAATCTTCCCAAATGATTCCAACTTTTCTCTCTCCCTCCCTTCCTTCTCTCCTTCCTTCTTTTTTTTCCCCTTCCTTCCATGTCTGCATATCTATTTGTGTGTGTGTGTGTGTGTGTGTGTGTGTGTGTGTGTGGTGGGGATTGAACCCAGGGCCTTCTACATGAGTCAAAGCACAGTCTCTACCACTGACATACACTCCAGCCCCTGCTTCTAATCATTAACAAGACTTGCAGACCTCAGGCCAAAGAAAGGGTTACTGGGCTCTCCCGAATGACAGTGTCCACATCTATGGAATGGCTCCATATTGGTTCCTCGGGCATTTACAGTTAACAGCTTTGCAAAGCCCCTTGGAAGGCTGCCACACACTGTATTGTCAGTATTTCCATTTTAAAAAGCAGATTCATTTACAAAAAGACTCCCCATTGAGGTATTCTCTCCCCCCCCGCCCCCGTCGAGTTTAAACTCTCCCTTCAGTACAACAATCAAAATTCTACTTGAAGCCCTGAGCTGTCCACAGCTTCTCACAGCCCTCCTATAAACCAGGTGCATTTATATGTAATCCAGCTATTTGGACTAAGCTATTTGTTGTTGTTTTAAGTAAAAGAGTCTAAGAAGTCCTGGGAACACATTGCTGGCTTCTGGTCTCCAGCTCCTACCGCCTCTCCTCCCTGCTCCCCACCACCCTGACACATCCACCCCTCACACCACCTCCGCTCCCTGAAATGAGAAGTTTCCAAAGGGCTGTGGAGGCACCAACTGCCCAGTGGTGCAGGCAAGCAGGCTGGCCTGGAGGGATTGAGTCTTGAATTCTGAAGTTCCCAGAATCACACCCCCAGCCCGAGGTCTGGTTTAACTTCTCAAGCTGGACTGGGGCAGCTTGCCAGACCGAGGCCCTGGGAACCGGCACACAGGACAGGACCCGCCTGCATGGGCAGGGGAGGTGGCCAGGAGTGCTCATTGACTTGAAATTGCAGGCTGTGTTGGGTCCCACGGGAACAGCGCTGCCCAGGCAGAGGCGAGACTTGTGCGTGGTCAGGTTTGTCCCTGCCACAGAGACCCAGGCCTGGTCTCTAGTTCCAGAGATCTGAGGCACCTGGGATGGGACAGTGCCCACTGTGACTGGGAGGCCAGCCAGCGGGTCTCCCCTCTAGGGTCACACTGCATCAATGTGATGAGTGCTGACACACGTAAATCACATACTGGTGGGAACAGCACCTCTGCAGTTGCACAGTGAGGCAGCCCTGCCCCCCCACCTCCTGCCAACAAGGAACCAAAACATCAAAGGTGTTCTGAGGGGAGTGACGCTTGATAGGTACAGCAGCTCCTTCTGGGTAATGCAGAAGTTTTGAAACCAGATAGAGGCGGTAAGTTGCACAACATTGTAAATGTGCTAATTGTTCACTTTGAAATGGTTAACTTTATATAGGAATCTCACCTCCATGAAAAAGAAGTAGAGCCAGCCATGGTGGCACACACCTGTAACCGTAGTTTCACAGGAGGCTGAGGCAGGATTGCAAGTTTGCTTGTTCAAGGCCAGCCTGGACAAATTAGTGAGACCCTGTCTCAAAATATAAAATAAAGAGGGCCCCAGTTGGGTGTGGTGGCCCAAGCTCAAGGCCATTCTGGGCTACATATGAGTTCAAGGCCAGCCTGAACTACGATTCAAGAACCTGTTTTAAAAAAGGCGAGGAGGGGGGCTCTGGGTATAGGTGTAGCTCAGTGGTTGAGCACGCTGGGTTCAAACCCCAGTATTGGGTGAAAAATTAGGCTGGGGAATACAGCTCAGAGGTAAAGCACTTGCCTAGCATCTGTGAGGCCCCAGGTTCCATTCCTGGCATCACCAAAAAGAAAAAAATATATATATTTTGAGGCACTTAAAGGGGAAATACTGACTGCCTGTAGTCCCAGCACTCAGGAGGAAGGCTGAGCCAAGAGGATCCCCACAAGTTTGAGGTCAGCCTGGGCTACATAGTGAGCTCATAGCCAGCCTGAACTACGTAGGGAGACCTTGTCTCAAAAAAAAAAAAAAAAAAAAAAAAATTTCCTGCAAGCCTCCAAGTCAGTCCCCTGCACTGTGTCACTTTGTCCCAGCTCTCCAGTTGCTATGTCCCACCTGGAAGCCCTAGGTTTGCTTTCAAGATTGCCAAGGAGGAAGGAAAGTGCCCAGGTGTGTGCAAGGCTCTTGGCCATGCTCGTCAGAAAAAGGACAGAAAGGGACCACTGACTCCAAGGCCCAGCTAGAGCCCGAGAAGCCAGGTATTGTAGTAGGTGGGGCAGGCAGCTAGGAAAAGCTAGGCCTGAGCTGGGGGCGGGATAAGTCAGTGGATGTCAAGGTAAGAGGAGACCTGAGATGGAGACGGGGCACTAACAAGAACCAGGCTCCAAGATGGAGACGCAGCGGGCAAGGAGGTCTGATAAACAAGAGCCCTCCTTAAACACTGGTAAGATCCATCTGGCCCACTAAACCCAGGGACATGACATGCAAGGTAATGACCGACCAGTGTACCTTCAGGGAAGGCCTTTGTTCTGCTTAAATAGATCATTTTATTTATTTCTTTTTTTGGTGCCAGGGATTGAACTCTAGGCCTTGCGCATGGCAGGCAAGCTCTCTAACCACTTACCTAAATCCCCAGCCCCCTTAGATAGATCATTTTAGACAAATTACAGTTAGTGGCACTTGTCAGAATGCACATGCTCTGTGCCAACAGAGTTGAGCTGCCCTGTTTGTAACTCCCCCATAGGTTGATCTCATCCTGCCACAGCCTGGTGCAGAGTGTTGTGGGGTGTGGTCATTTTCCTGTATAAAAATCCCTAGACAAGGGTTGAGGATTTAGCTCAGTGGTTATAGTGCTTGCCTCACAAACACAAAGTCTTGAGTTTGATCCCCAGCACCGCCTCCCTCAAGAAAAAGTCATGAATGTATTCCTTAGCTGCGCATGGTGGCTCACTCCTGTAATTCCAGCACTCAGTAGGCTGAGGCAGGAGGATAGCTGAAAATTCGAGGCCAGCCTGGGCTACATAGTGAGTTTGAGGCCAGCCTGCTGCAAAGCCAGACCCTGTCTCAAAAAGAAAAAAAAAATGAAAAAGAAAAAAAAAAACCCCACAAAAAAACAAAACAAAAACCCCAGACAAAAGTCATCCCTTCCGGGCCTGTTCCTGCTTCCTTCTATTAAACGGTCCTCCTACCTGAGTCCATCCAGCATTGTGAGACACGAACTTGGGTTTGTGCGTGTGCCCTGCAACCCTCGGGGTGGTCAGTCAGGACTGATGGGAGGTAAGACCCCATTTGGGGACCTTTTCATCTCTGGAATCAAAATGTTGTGATTTTGTGTTCCCACCCTTGCCATTGAAGAAAATTACTTTCAATGGATAGGGGCCAGCTGGGGGGACAGAAACTGATGGCTGTCATTCACCGTTTTGGTACAGGTCTATCACAATATGTTTTCTTTGCTATTTCATTTTATTTATTTATTTTGGGGGGAATTCTGGGGATCAAACTAAGGACCTTGCTAGGCAAGCACTCTACCACTGAGCTAAATCCCCAATTTCTTTGCGATTTTAAAACTGGAGCAGGGCTGGGGATTTAGCTCAGTGGTTAGAGTGCTTGCCTTGCAAGCAGAAGGCGATGAGTTCAATCCCCAGCACTAAAACAAACAAACAAACAAACAAACAAAAAAACTGGAGCAAAGTTAAAAAAAAAAATGGGAAGAAACATTGTGCTGGTGTATACCTGTAATCTCAGCATTCAGAAGGCTGAGGCAGGAGGATCACTGCAAGTTTAAGGCCAGCCTGGGCTACATAGTGAGACCCTGTTTCCAAAAAAAAAAAAAGAAAAAAGAAATGGGAAGATTACCATGTCTCTCGGGGCTGGGAATTTAGCTCAATGGTTAGAGTGTTTGCCTTGCAAGCCCAAGGCCCTGAGTTCAGTCCCCAGAACCAACAAAGAATACATACATATACATATACATATACATATACATATACATATATGTATATATGGGTCTCTCTGCAGGGTCATCTTGGTTTCGGTAACCAGTTTCCACTAATCACTAAGATCTACCACCTACAATAATATATTACATACCTAATCAGCCTCTTGCCCCCACCTCATCCCCCCTATTGGCTTCAAGATTGTTCCATCATTTAATCCAGCTCTCTTTGGGACCACATTTGGACCATTAATTGGCTTGGAGCTCACTGGTCTTGATCACATTCAAAAGTTCAAACTCTAAGACAGTGGGAAGGATTCTGGCTGTGTTCATGAAGGGAGCACAGAGTGATTGGTAGTTGATTCAGATGCTGACATGTAATCTGATGCTCTCCCCTTTTCTTCTGCCTACCAATCGTAAGAAAGCCCTACTGACACAGGAGAAATATAACTCCCAACCTGCTATATGTCAGATATGCTGAGTTCCTGTCCCCTGAAATTGAAGAATGAATTCCAAAGGAGAACGGAGGTTAAAAGTTGGAAAGGTTCCTGGCGTGGTGGCGCCCAACTGTAATCCCAGCACTCGGGAGGCTGCAGGAGGATCGCTGAGAATTTGAGGTCAGCTGGGCTACATAGTGAGTTCAAGGCCGGCCTGAACCTCATAGTGAGACCCTGTCTCAAAAAAAAAAAAAGAAAAAAAGGCGGGGAGGTTGGGGATTTAGCTCAGTGGTACAGCACTTGCCTAGCAAGTGCAAAGGCCTGAGTCTGATCCCAGGCACCCCCTACAAAAAAAAAAAAAAGAGAAAGACAGAAATCTGACCATAGGTGGCTTGCCTTTGTGCCTCTCCGTGGGGAGTATCGTTCCTAAACTGGCTTTTTTCTATACTAGAGGCCTTGAGCAATAGGGCCAGGAGAAGATGTGTAAGTTTCTGACCAGGTATATCTAAATTTATTTATTTTTAAATGAAAGACAATTTATTTTAAAATAGGGAAAGAAGGAAAATGGGAGAGATAGAACAAACACGGCCGACAGCTGGTCTGGACAAGTAGGGAGTATTTGAAAGTGAGTAACTCTATATCTAAATTCTTTTTGGGGGATCCTGGAGATCGAACTCAGGGCCTTTTGCATGCTAGGCAAGTGCTCTACCACTGTGCTAAATACCCAACCCCAAATTTAATTCTTTTTTAAAAATTAATTTTATTGGTTCACTTTTGACATACATAATGATCATATTTATCATATGGAATTTGTACCAGTCCATAATGTATCTTAATTCTTTTTTTTTTTTTTTGGTGGTGCCAGGGATCGAACTCAGGCCCTTGTGCTTACAAGGCAAGCACTCTAATCACTGAGCTAAATCCCCAGCCCAATTCTTAATTATTTTTCCCATTGTCTGCCCCCCTTTTTGAGAGAGCCTCTTGTAGTGTTGTTCAGGCTGTCCTTGAACTTATAGTAATCCTCCTGCTTCAGCCTCCCAAGTGCTGGGATTATACAAATGCATCACCATGCTCAGCTCAGTTATATCTAGATTTTAGCACAATGGAGAGTGTTTTAAAACCTGGGGCAAGAGCTTTTTAAATTGACTTGGACTTATAATAAAGACAGAAAAAAGCTTCAGGAAATTAAAACTCAGATAGTAATTTCCTTTGAGATATATATTTCTCATCTTGCTACAACCTAGAATCCTACCCTCAGACATACAAATTTAGGATTAAGTATTTTTTAGGACTGCAAAAAAGGAAAATGCCAATTGTGTAACTTTTATATTTGTTTTTTTGTGTGGGTTTTTTTCTTTTTCTTTTTTGGGTGCTGGGGCTCGACAATTGTGTAACTTTTAATTTTTTGTGGGGGAAGGGAGTGCTGGAGATTGAACTCAGGGCCTTGCACTTCCTGGGCAAGTGCTCTACCACTTGAGCTAAATCCCCAACCCAATTGTGTAACTTTTAAAAAGCTGGTAAATAATAAATTTAAAGTCTTTGTTTTATGCTTGTTAGCTCATGTGTGTATTGTATGTAATATCTATGTGTGTAATGTGTATTTATGTAATGCCCATGTGTGTACTTGTATATTGTTTAGATGGTACCAGATTCATTTTAAAAATAAGTGCACTCAAGCTGGGCATGGTGGCAAACACCTGTAATCCCAACACTCTGGAGACTGAGGCAGGAGGATACCCACAACTTCCAGGCCAGCCTGGACTACATAGCTAGACTTTGTCTCAAAAAAAGTGGGGGGGAGGACTGGGGATTTAGTTCAGTGGTAGAGTGCTTGCCTAGCAAGTGCAAGGCCCCGAGTTCAATCCCCAGCACTCCCCTCCCCCGCCAAAAAATTAAAAGTTACACAATTGTCGATCCCCAGCACCCAAAAAAAAAAAAAAAAGAAAGAAAGACAAAATGTGGTGCACACATTAATAAAAAACCGGCTGGATATTCTTTTACTTAAAAGTTTAAATCATTCTGCTCCTCAGAAATGTTATATAGGAATGATCAGGGTGAAGGCTGATTCTAGTATTAGTAGAAGGATCCTAACAGGTGGTATTTGGCTAGATATTGGTTAAAAGATAAAAGAGCTACATGGTTTATAGCAAAAATGGCTTTTAAATCCCTGACGGGGCGGGGGAAGGAAAAACCACAAGTGGTACTTTTAGTGAGTAGCAGGTAAGGCCCAGGTCTGCCCATGTCCATCCATGTGGTGGTTTCTGTGTCCTGGCTACATCCGCCTCAGGACTGGCTGGTCCCGGAGGGCCCCCAGGACTGTCCTCTTAACTTCATGAGGTGGCTGACCAAGACCACAGCTCCATGGTTATTCAGCACAGCACAAGCTGAACCGGGAACAGACATCCCCGACGGCTTATTACAGTAGAGAAGTGGGAGCCATGAAAAATTTGTGTTTATTAGACATTAGTTAATAAATGGCAATGTAAGAGCTTTATTACTAGGTCTTCTTTATGAAAAGGAATAGACAGTTTTGTCTTATACACAGATTTATGTCTGTGTAAATATTGTCTAGCCACTCTGTGCCACTTGATAATTTCCTGAAAGAACTGGATCTTTTTTTTTTTTGAAACAGGGTTTCTCTATGTAGTTCAGCTCTATGTAACTCTGTGTAGCTTTCCTTGAACTCACTGTGTAGCCCAAACTGGCAAGTCTCCTGCCTCAGCCTCAATGAGTATCTTCCTATAATTTGTGGACGTTTCTAGGTCTTCTGAGCTTTGTCCTTTTTTTTTTTTTTTTAGCTTTGTTTTTTTAAATCCCCATGACCAAGGTCTTCCAAGTAAATTCACATGTGGGGATCTTGCTTTTGGTGACATAAAAATTTGATAAAAAAAAAATTCATTGGGGTCAATGTAACTATTCATGTTCGAAAGACTTAGAAAACCCTTCAAAGATTTTTTTTTTTTTTTGGTACCAGGGATCAAACTCAGGGCCTTGTGCTTGCAAGGCACGCACTCTAACCACTGAGCTAAATCCCCAGCCCAAAGATTTTTGAATAGTATTCTGAAATTCTGAATTTCATACATGAAATTCTTAGGTAGTGACTACAACTTTTTGAGTTATTTTACTGAGCAAAAAATTGTTTTAGGACATTGATTTGTGTTTGTCAGCCGTTTTACATTTTATGGACAATGTATAGGTAATTGTTAAAAAATTAGAGGGGTATGTACATAAAATATATGAGTTATAATTAAGTTAAAATATTAAAGATATTTGGTAAGTAAATTCATGTAGCTGTTGCTTCTTATAAATGGTGTGTTTGGGCTGCGGATTTAGCTCAGTGGTTAGAGTGTTTGCCTTGCAAGCATGAGGCCCTGAGTTCGATTCCCAGTACCAAATAAATAAATAAATTAATAAATGGTGTGTTTGGGTCTATTAAATGTATTTTATGGATTGATATATGTGTAATGTAGACATAAGAACATAAGATCAAAAGATCTTGTCCTTTAAGTTTGAGTAACTATTCTGGAGGGACAATAAGTATCTAAAAATAGATACTTGTCAAACTATGGGTCAAGTTAAAAATGATCTTTAAGTAATAAATCTCAGTGATTGTGATGTAGGAAGGTATGGGGCTTTCAGAGAGGATATTTCTAGGTTATTTATTCACGCAGGCAATGAGTTGCAGGAACAAATTGCAGGAACTAATTTTAGGGCATTAAGGTGGTTTGTTTAAGTAACAAAAGGGAGACTGGTTTTACCAGGGGGAATGAAATAACCAGCCGCTGCCACAATTAGAGAATCTATAAAGGAGTGGAAGGCAAGGGAGCTAAAGATGGAGTATGGGTTCGAGGTCAGGGGCCAAAGTGGGGTTAGGAGAGCAAGAGGGCAAGAGAGGGAGCTCCTGGCGCATTCACATTTATCTGGATTCTGTTCTCGGTGAGAGTTTCCCGATCCTGTGAAAAGAGGGGCGATGAGAATTTCCTGCCCGCAAGCTGATGTCAGGTCAAGGCCACTCCCCCAAGGTCATGTCCATCTTCCCAGCCAGGTCAAGCCACACCCTATTCCTACCTCGATGGAGGGTTGTATTTGCTCTTTTTGGGGGTTTTTTTTGGTGCTGGGGCTCAAACTCGGGGCCTTGTGTTTACAAGGCAAGCAGCCTAACGACTGGGCTAAATCCCCAGCGTATCTGTTCTCTTTCTTTTTTGGCGTTGCTGGGGATTGAACTCAGGGCCTTTCCTTGCTCTACCACTTGAGCTAAATCTCCAACCTGCCCCCTCCTTTTGAGACAGTCTCACTATATAGTCAAACTATCCATGTTGTCTTAATATGCTGTGAAAGTAACTAAATTGTTTTGCTAAATTGTTACATTGTGTATTGGTTATGGCCATGTAACTGCCAAAAAGCCATGTTCCTCTTGGTTGGTAAGCAGCAGTCTTGCTAAAAAAAATGTATGTTTTTGTTTTTTTTTTTTTGTAGTGCCGGGGATTGAACTCAGGGCCTTGTGCTTGCAAGGCAAGCAAAAATGTATGTTCTTGATTGATAAAATAGAAATTAATTTTTGCAGACTGTATTCAGAATTATTTACAGTTCTGTATGTGTACCTATGAAATCCTAAAGGGCTTACTAAACTGTAATTCTTGGTCTTGGCATTAGGGAATTGTGTGCTTTCTCCCAGATGGTAATTCACATCCGTTTACCAGAAGAGGAGGACTGTTAAGTATTTGCTTGATATAGTACCTTTCTGGTGGAAGGAGGCTTGCTTCACAGAATGTTGGCTTTCTTCAATTAGTTTGGTAACTGTTTCTTACTTAGTTCAAGTCTGTTATTCAGACTGCATTTTCTTTGCCCTTTTTTCTGGGGGGGTGTGCTGGGGATCAAACTCAGGGTGTTGCACTTGCTAGGCAAGTGCTCTACCACTTGAGCTAAATCCCCAAACCTGTTTGTTTTTTGAGACTGAGTTTCACTGTGTAGTCCAGGCTGGCCTTGAACTCCTGCCTCAGCCTCCCGAAGGCTGAGACAATAGACATGCACCACCACACCCAGCAAGATTTAAAAATTTTTACTGACCCTTCTCAGGCTCAAGCAACTGGCTTCTCTTGGCTTGTGCTCCAGTTACCTTTGACAGAATCTGTACACCAATCTAACATGAGACAGCAGGCCAGATGATAAGGCACCTCGGAGCCTCAGGATTGAGGGCTGAAGTAAGTGAGGGGGAATTGTAACCAGCCCTGCAAAATGGATCTTTAAAAGTTAACGTATTTTCCCTTCGGAGACAAGTGTCTTCCTGAGGCCTGGGGCATGAACAGCTTCTCCCACCTCTCCTTAGCCCAGATGAGTGAACAGAATATGCACATGCTCCGTTTCCTTTCCATAAGAAAGGGGACAATGTGCTGAAGATGGCTAAAAGTGATAAAGCCAGTGTGGAGATCTGCATTATCTCTCTGCACTCCTCCCTCCCCTCTCTTCCTTACAATAAAGGACCCTTGCCACCTGTAATCGGGAGGTGGTGACTTGAGGCAGGTGGGTCCCTCAGTCTCCTTGGACCTAGCTAGCTTTGACTTGACGTTTTTCTTCCTTTTTACCAGAATATGCAGCCTCCTTTGATTTGGTCAGTAGGGAATAGATGAACCTGAGTGGATAAGCCTAAGTGGCCCGTAACACGGTTATATAAAAACCTGAATGAGGAGAAGTGAGGTAAGAGGCTTCAGATGACTAAATTTTAAACTTAAATAACATGCTTTTTTTCATGTATTTGTCTCTGGAATACTCTTCTTTCCCTTGCTTCCTGGAGGGACGGTGCACCCAAGAACAGAGGTCCGCCCTTGCTAATTCATGAAACCCCTAACTGAGTGCCCATGGAGAAAGATCAACTGGGAAAACATGAGGCGCTGAGTGGGTTTAGTCAGGATCCCAGTTCTTTGTGTGGGTGAATACAAGTTAGAAAGCCTGCCAAGAGAAGCTTTTCCACCACGTCCTATGAAAGCGTGTCTTTTTTTTGTTTTTTTTTGGTGGTGCTGGGGTTTGAACTCAGAGTCTTGCACTTGTTAGGCAAGCACTCTCCTGCTGAGCTAAGTCCCCAGCCCCAGGAAAGCATTTCTTCATCCCATGGAATCATATTTAAATTACAGGTCATCCCCACAGGCTTCTTAAAGCAAAAGGGTGATCACACCAGAGCGTATTGGCAGGGCTAGGAAGACCTATTGGCCTTTATTGGTGGGGTCACTGCTCAGGGAGTTTTAACCCTGAGAATTTCACTGATGAATTAGATTTTGAGGCCCAGAGCACTTCTGAGATTTGATGGGGAAAAAAAAAACAAAAAAAACACAAAAAAAAGGGCACAGGAGGGGACTACAGAGACCACTTGGCAATTTATTCCTAGTCACCAGGAAGTTGCCCCACTGTGGCAATGATTTCTGTTCCAGAGCTTGTCAGCAGCTACTGCCAGTGAGCTCATTTCCCCTCCAGAGACAGGCTAATTGGAACTGGGCCAAAAGAAAATGATGGCTGGTTTTGATCAAGGGAAGGTGATACTGCAGGAAGGGATGGGTAGACACTCTGGTAAGAGTGGATAATCTGGTCCACCTACCTTCCGGTCATGTTCCAGTCAGTAGCCACTGGAACCGGGGGCCCTCTGGACATCCCAGCACTAAGGACATAAGAGGGTCTAAAAGTGACGCCTTGTCTCCCCTTGTTGTCTTGCCAGATGGGAAACTCAAAGTCAACCTTGAATTCCTTTACTCCCTTGAAATGTATTTAGACATTGGGATTCTTTTGATCCCCTAGCGTTAAAGAAGCATTGCTTAATCTTTATCTGCACCTGTGCATGGCCTGAGTAAACTTTGGGTGAGAAAAGATGGAGCCCTGAGGGAAATACTGATTATGATACTATCCTTCCATTGGAATTATTTTGTAAAAGAGGGAAAATGGTCAGAGGTCGCTTATGTTAAGTCTTCTTTGCCTTGAGAGACAATCCTGAGTTACGCTCAAAGTGTAAGTATCATCCAAAAGAAAATGAGATGGCTCTCACCAGCAGATCTGATATTTCCACCACTGCCCAGCCTGATGCTCCTCGCCTTTGCCCTGTCATTCTCCCTCAGTGATCGTGAACAAATTAAACAAGATTTAGGGAAATTATCAGATGATCCTGATGAGTATGTTGGAGTTTTTAGGGCACTTGCTCAGTCTTTTTACTTAGCCTGGAAAGATGTTGTTACTTTTCACCTGACCCCTGGTGAAAAGCAGGCTGCAATAGTCTTTGGGGACAAGCTATACCTAGTCCATTTAAAAAGGCCAGAGGAATTAGAGCCAGGAGAACAGCTGTTCACAGGAGTCTAGGCAGTCCCAGTATGGGATCCCCAGTGGGACCCCAATACTGCAGTGGGGGACTGGAACAGGAGACATTTCCTAGCTTGTATTCTTGAGAGCCTGAGAAGAACTAGCTCTAAACCTCTAAACTACTCTAAATTGTCAACTATCAACCAAGGGAAGGACTACAGGAGGCTCTAAGTAAGTACACATCTTTGTCTCCTGAGTCAGCTGATGGTCAGGTTATTCTTAAACATAAATTCATCACTCAGTCAGCTTCTGATATCCAAAGGAAGCTTCAAAATATAGCCTTTGACCCAGATAGCTTGCTTGATGTTCTGGTAAGGGTAGCCTCTTCCATCTTCCATAACTGACTGGGAGGAGGCCAAGGAGAGAAAATAAGGGGATAAGAAAAAGGCCATTGCCCTTGTGGAGGCCCTGCAGGAAGTTAACCCCAAGTGTAATTCTAGGAGCAACAAAGGTGGCCCCTTGTCCCTGGCCCCTGTTTGTTATAGTTGTGGGAAGCCAGGACATTTTAAGAGGGATTGTGACAAAGCTCACTGCATTAAGAAACCCCCTAAGCCATGCCTTGAGTGCAGTGGAGATCACTGGAAGTCACAGTGCCCCCAGAGGCAAAGGTCTGGGGGACAGATCCATCTGACCAGTTGGTCCAACAGGACTGAAGGCCCTGGGACACCCATCACTGTCTCCCTCCAGCTGGACTCACCTCTATCAAGGAGCTTCCTTAGAAAGGAGAGAAAACTCACTTCTTGCTGGATACTAGAGCCCAATTCTCAGTTCTTTCTATCCCTGACCTGTGATGGTGAAGGGCATTACAGGAAAGACAGCAGTCTGGTTCTTTTCTCAGCCCCTCAACTATAATTGGGATGGGTTTCTATTTTCCAATGCTTTTCTGATCATGCCTAAAAGTCCTGCTCCCTGTCCCACTCAGGAGATTTTATCTTGCCTAAATGTTATCACTTATATATACCCAGACCACCAGGTATGTTGTCTCTTTCTCATGGAGATGGAAATTAGCCTGGAGTTAAGGGCAAATCAAAGTAAGCTAAGAAAGGCAATAAAGGTACTACTGTTCAGACCCACATAGTTGATAACTTAAAGAGACAGGGTCTGCTTGTCCCCTGCAACACAGTCCTTGCAACACCCCAATCTTAGGAGTTCAAAAACCCAATGGAGATGGAAGACTAGTGCAGCATCTCTGATTAATAAATGAGACAGTGGTACCCACATATTTGGTGGCACCTAACATGTATACCCTCCTTTCCCAGATCCCTGAAGATGCTTTTCTCTGACTCTCAATTTCTTTTTGCCTTTGAAGATCCCTATGACCAGACCTCTCAACTGACTAGGACTGTGCTACCTTGAGGCTTGAGAGACATTCTTCACCTTTTTAGACAAGTGATTTCCCATGACTTGGCTAGTTTGAAATTCTCTTAAATTACAGTCTTTTTTTTTCTTTTTTGAATTACAGTCTTACAATATGTAGATGATATTCTGCTCGGCTCTCCCTATGAAAAATTTTCTAGTCAGGGCACCTGGCCCCTGCTAAAATTTTTTGGCAGACAGAGTGGGGTATAAAGTCTCAGGGTCTAAAGAACAACTTTGTAGTCCTGAAATCAAATATTTGGGCCTTACCATATCCAAAGGAGAAGAAGAAGACTAAGGAGAAAAAAATTAAACCCATACTCTCTGTTCTGCAGCCCAAGACCCTAAAACAGCTAAGCAGCCTTTGGATAGCAGGATATAGCAAGACAATACAACCTCTTTATCAACTAAAGAAAGAAACCCAAGCTGGGGGGTTATCTCAGTGGTTTGAGTGCTTGCCTTGCAAGCACAGGGCTCTGAGTTCAATCCTCAGCACTAAATGAAGAAAAAATGAAAAGAAACCCAGTGGGTAAATACCTATATTTTAATTTGGGAGCCTGCCTCCCAGACCACATTCCAAAGACTTAAGCATTTTTAAATGCCCCAGCTCTGAGTCTCCCAATTGGACTCCATTTTAATCTATATGTTGACAAGAGACAGGCTATGGCCTTGGGAATCCTTACTCAGGATCGGGACCTGTCCAGCAACCTGTGGGCCATTTGAGTTGTGAAACAGAGTGGCAAAATGTGCTCCTCTTTAAATCCAGCCACCTTCCTACCAGAAGAGGAAGAAACCAAAGCTGAGCCAGGCCATGACTGCAAACAGGTAATCCTCTGCCCCTGCGTGGCCAGGGAGGAGTTTTTCACAGAGCCTGATTTGACTCTTCTGTGATGGTAGTTCTTATATTAAAAGTACAGCAAAAACAACAGAATATGCTGTAGTTACTCTGCAAGAGACACTTAAGAGCTGCTAACTTGCCCCTGGAACGAGTGCTCATTTAGCAGAACTTACAGCCCTGACAATGCAAAAATATGAAAAGGAAGGAACTATTTAACAGCCAGTGGGTCTCCTGTAAAAATGCCATAAAAATGATATGAACTCCTGGTCTGTTTACCTGCCTTCAAAAGTTGTAACACATTGTGGAGGACTCCAGAAGGGTCCTGAGGATGTGTCACAGGGTAACTGATTAGCACATACAGCTACAGAAAATGCTGCTCAAGCCTCTATGGTCTGTGCAGGGCCCTCAAACCAAACTCAACCCAAGTACTCAATCAGAAATTTGAGTGGGCATGCTCTCTCCTGTGGGTGTCAGTTCCTTCCATCAAAGTAAGAAACCCCAGGCACGGGCCCTCGGTCCTTTCAAAATGCTTTACACCGACCATTTTTAACTAAAGTTTTTATTGATTAAAAAAAAATATGATTTGACTAAAGACACTAGCTCACTTGCAAAGTTTCAACAAATTGTGCAGTAATGAATGGAGACTCAACCCCAAGAGCTGGCACATTACATATTCTATCCCAGAGACTTGGTGCTGGTGAAATCTTCATCTGCTTCCTTAGGGCCAACTTGAGAGGGACTATATACGGGTGATTCTCAAATCACAACTCCCTTAGCTATAAAGGTAGCCGGCTTGGATTCCTGGATATACCATTTTCAACTCAAACCCCGGGAGCCTGGGACATCTCTATCTTGTGACCCACAGCCCAAATATTCCTATAAGCCAGTAGAAGATTTAAAGCTCTTGTTCAGAACAAAAACTACATCTCCAGATATGAGACTTTGACATGCTACATCTTATTGTTTTCATAATCACACTTACACAGTCAGGGAAGGGAGAGTCAAATTCCCTGTGGAGGGGGGAT
Organism: Hystrix cristata; assembly: GCA_004026905.1. Taxonomy (NCBI): domain Eukaryota; kingdom Metazoa; phylum Chordata; class Mammalia; order Rodentia; family Hystricidae; genus Hystrix; species Hystrix cristata. Next base: position 50,355 of record PVJO010003827.1, read on the forward strand.
TCTGGGCCTTCCCGAGCTAAATCCCCAACGCCTTCAAATTTCTTTTTGATTTTTTTTTTCAAATTCCTTTCTGGTATGGGCCCAGGAGTATACAAAGTTGGGGTGACAAGAAACATGCTACATGTATGGGCTACTTCCCTTTTCCAGCACCTCAGAGCTCCCCTGATAGGTATCCTCCTTCCAGAGTGATAAGTGAAACAAGCTGTAAGATCTCACTAACCAAACGCAAAAACCCTGTAATGTTTGTCAGCTAGCACATGGATTTAAGGTAACCAAGTGCCTATGCAGTCTACTCTTCATAGCCCAAAACACCATTAAACCTTTTCTAGAAATGACACTCAGACCTCCATGTGGGCACTGGCTGAACCTCAGTTATCCAAATTTACAGGCCATTGTCCTATTAGATCTGACAACCAAAGATATCAAGATGGCTACTTCTAGTATGTAAGGTTAAGCCCACTGTGGGAAGCCTTAGCAAAAGGGTCCCCTTATCTTGGGAACAAAGGAATCCTCACACTGGCGCAATGTCAGTAAATATATAGCATGCGCTCCCCATGATCAGTAGATACATGGAATAACACTGCAGGCTGAGAATTGATTTGCAATAGATTAGATTAGCAGCCCTGGAAATTCAATGGGGCACCCCTAATGGTGCCCATGGGCTCTGTGGGACAAATTTTATGGCCTTAGCTGTCCCCTGGGTGAGTAGGGAGATTACTCAGACTTGCTTGGCTACAAAAACATTGCCCAAATTGCCAACCTACCCCATCGTCCACATCAGTGGTCTCAAAGTGTATTTTACTGGTATGACCATTTAGCGTCATTGTATCCCTTCCCTAGAGCTGGAAGATGTCATATAACATATAGAGACATTAACCAACTATTGTATACCCAGCAAGCCCTAAATGACACAAGGGAATTTCCATTTCAAACAATGAGGTCAAATTGATGAGACAGGTTGACTTACAGAAGTAGATGGCCCTAGTTATCCTAACAACAACACAGTACAGAACCTATGTGATCAAAACCGAGTGTTGTGTATATATTCCTGACTTGGAGGGCAATATCTCTTCAGCCCGCCAAGATCTTCAGCAGCAGGTTAGTGCTGTGTCAGTCTCCAAGGTTCCCCGATGACTTCTCTGAGAAGTCATTCTCAGCTCACCAATGGAAACATTGGTCATTGGGGTGATTATTCTCTTGGGATTGCTATTTGGGCTGTGCATACTCAGTTGCTTAATAAAACTCTGTCTCTTCCAGACTCAAGGCTATTCAGCTACTGGAAAGGACACTCAATGTCTATCAAGGGCTTCTAGACAAACCCTCTCAGGAGTGTCCCTGACTGCTGACTATTACAGCAGCCCCTCCAGCAGGAAAAAGCTAGAGCGGTCATCGGCCATTCTCCCCTAACAGCAGTTAGGGATGCCTCTCCAGAGGAAGGAATCTGAAGTAGGCAGGGCAGGCAGCTATGACAAGCTAGGCCCAAGATGGAATTGGGATGACCCAGGGGAGGTTAAGATAAGATGAAGCCTGAGACGGGGGCCTGACAAGAACCGGACCCCAAGATGGAGACACAATGACCAGGGCTGAATTTCTATGGCCCATCTCTAATTGAACTGTTTGTAACCCCACAGGTTGACCTCAGCGAGGCAAAAGTGCTAGTAAGATGTGGTCACTTTCTTGTATAAAAACCTAGACAAAGAGTCCTCATGGCAACCCAACTTTGGGCCCTCTCCTGCTTTCAGGAGCTCTCCTTTAATAAACTTTCCTCCTACCCACCTCCTGCCTCCTGGAATCCATTGTGACATCCAGGTTTGTGTCTGTGCTCTGCAACCCAGATACAGGTCTGTGTGGTTCTGGGAACAGCTACCTTCCTGCTTCATCTAGCCATCCCTTTATTCCTCTAAGCAGTCACCAGGTCTCTGATGTACCTGCCACAGTGCTGGCTACCAGAAACAAGATGAGCATAACACTCTCCTTGACCATTCTGAGGGAATACATGTGGAAACAGTGATTGACAAGAGACAGGCACATGCAAGGAGTACACCGAGGGCTGAAGGGCTAGGTGGGGCCGCAGTGGGAGCATGTCCAGGCATGCCCCGGCTGCAGCTATCCCTGGCTGAGGGCACTGGGCGGTGGGGACAACTTTACAGCGTCTCTCTGAAGGCCCTGAAGAGGCTCGATTCAGGAGGGATGCTCGTGGAGGAAGGGGTGTGTGAAGTGGTCACAAAGTCCTCCCATCCACCAGGCAGGAGGGCCCAAAACCCTTCACTCCAGCTCCTCAGTGGGAGGAAGGATTAAGAACTACCCCTTCAAGGTTCAAAGTTTTTCCTGGCAGGCTGATATATAAGGCCTTGTCCCCTCCATGGTAGGTGGGGGATGTCACAGGAAAACCACTGAGCCCCCACCTCAGGCTTCTCCAGGCCTCCTTGTAAGATGCTGTCTATCCTGGAACCCACTCTCTCCTGCTCTAGAAATCACAGCCAGGACTAGAACCCTCATCCTGTCTTTGTTCCTTCTAAAAACAAAGATGGCACATGCCTGTAATTCCTGGACTCTGGGATGTTGAAGCAAGAAGATACAAATTTGAGCTCAGCCTGGGCAATTTAGCAAGAACCTGTATCAAAATGGCCAGGAGTGGTAGTGCACGTCTATAATCCCAGCACTCAGGATGCTGAGACAGGAGGATCTCCTGGGCTATGTAGTGAGTTCAAGGCCAGCCTGCAATATGAAGTGAGACTCTGTTTCAATAAATAAATAAAATTTAAAGGGCTGGGGATGTAGCTAAGTGTGAAGGTCCTGGGTTCAATCTCCAATACCACAATAAATAAATAGATAAAAGAGACAACAACATGGATTTAAAAAAGGAAAAATTACCCAGTGCTCATGAACACAGCTCTTCCCATTGAGGAGAAGCTATTTTATTAATAGAGACAGAATGAAAAAAAGGCGCTTGGCATATGGCTAGGCAAATAGTCCATGATGGTGTTTGTTGGATGAACGAGTGAACGATTCTTAATACACTTACCTTTCCAAGCTAGGTCTAGATTCTTTCGAGTATGAACGTCTACTTATGAAAACAAAACAAAAAACTTTAGCCAGGCATGGTGGCACACACCTATAATGTCAGCACTCTGGGAGGCTGAGGCAGGAGGATCACAGCTTCAAGCCCAGCCTGGACAATTTACCAATTTAGTGAGACCCTATATCAAAAAAGGGGGGGTGGGGGCTGGGGATTTAGCTCAGTGCTTAGAGTGTTTGCCTCGCAAGCATGAGGCCCTGAGTTCGATTCCCGGTACCAAAAAAAAAAAAAAAAAAAGGGGGGGTGGGTAGGAATACCTGGGGATGTAGCTCAGTGCAAAGGTGCTGGGTTCAATCCCCAGCAATACCTTCAAAAAAAACCCTCTATTTTTCTTGGGTCAGTATTCCACATTTTTCTGAAGTATTTCATTTTTTCTGTCAAAAAGAAACAAAGAGGGGGAAGAAAGAAGAGAAAGAAAGGCTGGAAGTGTAGCTCAGCGGCACAGCATGTGCTGAGCATGCCTGAAGCCCTGGGTCTTCCCCAGCTTGGTCAGGGAGTGGAAAGAAGCCAAGCAGCACCCCCCCCCAGCTGGTTCAGGGCCTCGGGTGGAAAGAGTGAGCCCCGCTGGTGGATTAATTCCCTCAGGAAGGTACTAACTCCTGGGAAATACTAACTCGCACCCATCTAGCCACCCCTCACTCTTCTTCCCACCTCAGTAAAGGTGATCGAAAGAATGTCTGTCGCCTGCTCCATCCTCCCTGCACTTGATCTAACCAACCTGATCTGCTTTTTCAGGCTCCAAGCCAGTGGCATGGCCCTGACAATGGGAAGAAAAGTTCAGTGTTCAGGCCCTGAACGCCCTGGGGTTAACACAGTACTCTATTCTGTGACTGTCCTGAAGATGTCTCCTAGTCTGAATTCCCCGACTGGGGGGAGGGACATAAATTTATCCCCAGCAGTGGTTCTCCCACCAGTAAAATGGGAGTAGCGGTGCAGGGTTTGGAATCTGGCCTTTTCCAGTTCCAATTCTTGATTTGCCCGCCTGAGGTGTAGATTGGTTTTAAAAAGGGGGTGGGTAGGGATGTGGGGCTGGAGATGGCAGTGGCCTGACTTCTTTGGCAAGTGTCATATGTCATGCGCAAGGCTGCCCTGGGGCGAGGCTAGCTCGTCTGATCTGGTTTGGGTCCTGCCGGCGGGGCCAAGAGTCTGATGTAAGTTTGGTTCTCTCTTCCATCAGGGTCCATGTGTCCCAGATTGATAACCCTTTCAAAAAATAAAGGTCGAGTCCATCCGAATCTCCTCCCACCCTCAGCAACCACTATCACCCCTGCAACCCTGCTGCCAGGCCAGATTTCCTGTGGGCCCCGCCTGAATGATGAAACCCACGACGGCCATTGCACCACCAGGCTTTCACGGAGACCTGGGCCCTCGGTCCCGAGGATCCCTGGGGCTTTCACACAAAGCGCGCAGAAGGGCTCTAGGACCCGGTGGATGCCCCGCACTCCGGACCGCAGCGGCCGCGCTCGGAGTTCGCGGATGGCGCCCTGGGCCGGGCGGTCCTGGGGCGCTGTAAAGCGGGGCCGTGAGCACCTTGCCAGGCACCAACCAAGCCTCTCCTGGGGAACAGCTGGGGGGCTAACGGGTGGGGGTCGGGGGCCGGGCTCGTTGCGGGGAGGAGGGATCCCCGAGAATCCATCCCCCCGGGGCCGCGCAGTACCAGGCAGCGGGACCCGGGCGGGGGCGCAAAGAGGCCGCGGTCGCGCAAGCTCAGACCCCACCCCACAGCCCGGCCTTCGCCAGGCAAGGAAAGCGCCGCGGTCCCACGGACCGCCTCTCTTGCGTTCGGCGGTGCCCTGAGCCCTCGGATCGCAATCGCTGGGCGTCACTGCCTCCCCTGCCCTCTGCCCCGCAAGTTCCCTTGACTCCCCAGCCAGCGCGACCGCGGGCGGTACCCCTCCCCCCGCAACGCGACCCTATAATAAACAAGTCTTTCCTTGATCCTCCCCTGCCGCGAGCGCCCTCGGGGACCTTGGCAGCTGCAGCCGCCACCGAGCCCTTCCAGAAAGGGGGAGTGGCCGCGGCTCGGGGTTCTGCCGAGAGTGTTCTGGGGCTCCGTGGGGGCGGGGCCAGGCCGCTGTCACCGGGCAGGAGAGAACGTTGCGAACGTGCGCTTGGAGCTCATTGGTCAAGGTGGGCCACACTCCCGGGTCTGGATTGGGCCTCGGAGCGAGGGGGCGTGGTCTCGGCGCGCTAGTGCTTATAGGCTGCTGTGCTCTGGTGCTAGGGATCTCAGCAGGCCTAGGGGGAGGTGCGAGAGGCTAAAAGGGACAGGTCTGGGCAGCGCTCGGTGGTTGGCACCAGTTCGCGCACCCATTCAAGCGGCAGGACTCACTTGTCCCAGCAGTTCTCGCTGACCGCGCTGGCTGGTGAGTGTCCCTTGAGTGCGTGCTGATCTCTGCGTGGGACGGCCTCGGCTGTACGTGTCCTCGCGCTCGCGGTCTTGTCCACCCTCTCTAGACTGACGCCGGGTCCGTGTCCCTCTTGTCTTTCAGCGGCTTCTACGCCCCGGCACCCTTGAGCTCATCAACGAACGTCCTGGCTTCCGACCTCACCATGCCTAATCTTTGGGACCGCTTCTCGTCGGCCTCCTCTTCAGCTTCGTCCCGAACGCCCACCCCGGATCGGCCGCAGCGCTCAGCCTGGGGGTTGGCGGCCCGAGAGGAGGGGCTGGACCGCTGCGCGAGCCTGGAGAGCTCGGACTGCGAGTCCCTGGACAGCAGCAACAGCGGCTTCGGGCCGGAGGAAGGTGAGGGTTGTGGGCGGGATCTGAACGCGGCTCCGGAGGCCCGGGAGGCGAGGAGGCACCGTGCTGGAAGGGGTCAAGCACTTGGCTTCCTGTCCCAGCATGACCCAGATTGCCCGGGAGCGAGGGGATTGGAGTAGAGGGTGTGAGCGTGGGGCGGAAACTGAGGCGCGGAACGGGAAGGAACGCTGCTTTCTTAGCGCGCAGCACCGCCCCCCGTAGGTGCCCTGTGTAGGCTGCTCTAATCCCCTTCCCCTTGTGCTCTCCTTCCAGACTCCGCGTACCTGGACGGGGTGTCCCTGCCCGACTTTGAGCTGCTCAGCGACCCCGAGGACGAGCACCTGTGCGCCAGCCTCATGCAGCTGCTCCAGGAGAGCCTGTCCCAGGCGCGACTGGGCTCGCGGCGCCCCGCGCGCCTGCTGATGCCAGCCCAGCTGGTGAGCCAGGTGGGCAAAGAACTGCTGCGCCTGGCGTACAGCGAGCCGTGCGGCCTGCGGGGGGCGCTACTCGACGTCTGCGTGGAGCAGGGCAAGAGTTGCCACAGCGTGGGCCAGCTGGCCCTCGACCCCACCCTGGTGCCCACCTTCCAGCTTACGCTGGTGCTGCGCCTAGACTCTCGCCTGTGGCCCAAGATCCAGGGGCTGTTCAGCTCGGCCAATTCTCCCTTCGTCCCCAGCTTCAGCCAGTCCCTGACACTGGGCACCGGCTTCAGAGTCATCAAGAAGAAGCTGTACAGCTCCGAGCAGCTGCTCGTTGAGGAGTGTTGAGCTCCGGCGCGGGGGCACGCTGCCCCCACAGAAGACAGTGAACTTTTGGGGTAGAGATTTAGCAGGCAAGGCCGAGGGACTGGTGCCTGTGTTAGAAAACTTACAGCAGCCCCCAGAGGAGGAGGTTACAGTGGGGGACAGTAGTGTTTCGTGGGAGCCTCACTGAGTTGTGTGCAGGTGGGTCCCCACCGGGGCGCGTGCCCCTCAGTACTGTAGCATGAAACAAAGGCTTAGGGGCCCCCAGGCTTCCGGCTGGATGTGTATGTAGCATGTACCGTATTATTTTTATTATCCCTGACAGTTACAACGACAGTGGTGTGACAGCTAGGAGGGCAGCTGGGCTGCGCTGGCCTTGCCAGGGGTGTGTGCTTCTGGTAGCCGCCAGGAGGGAGGGGGGAGGTGTTAGAGGTGGTTTGTGTCTCCAGGTCTGGAGGGACCAAGTGTGTTTGTTGTTTGTTTTGTATCTTGTTTTTCGGATCGGAGCTTCACTACTGACGTGTTCTAGGCAGCTATCTTACAGACACATGAATGTAAGAGTCAGAAGGGGTAGGTGTTAGGATCCCTCGGGGTCTTTGACACTTGAAGACAAAATACACCTGGGAGCTGCGTCCAAACGTCCAAACCTGTCCCCTACCACATCCTGGAGAACTGAACTGTGAGGGGTGGGGCTGAGTGGGGCTGGGGGCTGGAACCCCTTCCCCAAAGGAGTGCCATCTGGTCTTCCATTTAGAACTGTTGTTTACATGAAGATACTCACTGTTCATAAATACACTTGATGTTCAAGTATTAAGACCTATGCAATATTTTTTACTTTTCTAATAAACATGTTTGTTAAAACGGTTGAGTCTCATCAGTGCCATGAAATGAAAAGGAAGGGAGGGGATGGGTGCTGGCTTCATTGTACTCTGGGGTCCACCTGTGTGTTCCCAGGGCCCTTTCCAGGACTGCCTGCCAGCCTGGTAACACATACATGGATGTACTACGTGCCCTGGCTTCCTTGGCTGAAGCTACCTAGAGATTGTGCTGGAAAGCATCCGGGGCGGGTGAGTCAGGCCTCGCTCAGAGACAGCGTCTCTCCACAGAGTGCTCACCCAGCTGCCCAGGTTAGAAGGCCCAGGCTCCGGACCTAAACGGAGTCAAAGGACTGGAAGAGGCTTGGGCTTTCCTCCTGTGAGAATAGTCACACTTCTCTTTGGTCCAGTCTAGAAATTACAGACAGGATCTCTGGACAGAAAAGACCAGGAGGAAGAGTTTGAAAAGGACTCAGATGGGCATGACCTGCCTCTGGGAGGGGGTGGGCCCTGGCAGGTGCAGAAGCCCCAACACACACAATTGCAGGAGGTGCCCTGGGTGACCCTGGGACACAATTTCCTTATTGCAGAAGTTGGAGTTGGGCCAGATGAAGGCCAAGGCCCTTCCCACTGCTCCCTCCTGACTCCTGGGTCCACCCACACCAGCTGGCCTTTGGAGAATTGTTATCTCCTTTGTTTCTCTTCCCGGTCCCAGACAGGCCCTGTTTGCCCAGACCATAAAACACTGGTTCTTCCACTTGATTGTGGAATCAGATTCCTTGGGGCCCTGTTAAAAATTCAGCCTGAATAGAGAGCAGGGCCCTAGAAATCTGGACTCTCCTCAGGGATTCTGTGCGCGGTCCTCACTTGGTGACTTAGGAGATCCACTTCTCTTTGGTAGAACTTCGAAACTTGTTTCCCAAAATGAACAAACTTCGGTTAGCTCTGCAACTGGATGAGGATGGCCATGAAGGAGGTGCCAGGAGCACAGTTTTAGGAAAGCCTTGATTCCCGTCTTAGCACATCTGCGTATCAGCCACCCTGTGAGGGTGGGTGGCACGGATTTGTCATGATTTACAGATTAGTAGAGGCCCAAGTCCTGTTGGATTTGGTGCTGGGAGTGAGACAGGTCCTGTGCCAATGCTCCTGACCCTGCTTTCCTGGTCCCAAAAGAGCAGTGAAGAAAACACTAGTTTGTTTCCAGTGTCTCATTGCTATTTGGAGGCATGAGCTGGAGGGCTCGGTAACCCCTCTGCAAGCCTGGAGGCAGCTGACTACTCCGTCCCTTTTGGGGTGGCCTCAACAGTGGAGAGGGGGTGCAGAGCCGGCATCCCTTAACAGGAACCCTCCATGGCTCCCTTTCCCTTGGATCTTGCCTTCCTCTAACATCTTTGCAAAACTCACCAGCTTAGCAACAGTTGTGTTGGCTTATGACATTGATACTTTTTTTTTTTTTTCCGTGGTGCCGGGGATTGAACTCAGGGCCTTGTGCTTGCAAGGCAAGCACTCTAATCACTGAGCTAAATCCCCAGCCCCAGATACTTTTCTTTATTATTGTTTTTGCTGCTGTGGATCTAGCCGAGGGCACCTCACTTGCTAAGCACATGCTTTACCCCTGCACTATACTACCAGCCCAATTTTAATAAATTATTGTAAAAACCATGAAGCTGGGCACGGTGGCACATACCTGTAATCCCAACACTCTGGGAGGTTGAGGCAGGAGGATCACAAGTTCAAGCCCAGCGTGGGTAATTTATCAACTTAGTGAGACCTTATCTGAAAATAAAAAATAAAGAGCTGGGGATGTAGCTCTGTGCAAAAGCCCCGAGTTTAATCCCCAGTATAGCAAAAAATAACAAAAAGAAGAAAGGGGGAAAAAACACCACTTTCAGGAAACATGCTCGGACAGTTACACATCCAAAGTACATTCTGAGTCTGGTACCTGTTAAGGGTTGTATGGAAGGCTCCTTTTGTCGCACCTCATGGCCCAGAGGCTGAGCTGGGAAGGGAGGTCTCCCCGCTTCCAGGCCTTCCTCTAACCCCCAGGCCTGCCAGGTGTCTGCCAGCTGCCCCCCAGTCAGCCCATCCTGCTTTCCTGGCTAGCAGTGGCCGGGGCTGCTGGGGCACCTGGCTGAAGGCTGAGGAAACATGGGCCACAGAAACCAAACCCAGTCAATAGTTCAGTTCAGGATGCTGTCATTCTCCTGAAATGGGACTCTTTACATAGGAATCAGGAAGTAGAAAGCAGACTGTTAACCCCCACACACATCCAAGGGGGGCAGCTGGGGTGTCCCTACCTCCATCCTAACCGTGGAGAGCTGTGTGGGGACATCAGGGGAGCAGATGCAGCCTTTGGCCATGCAGTGCTGCTGGTGACTCTGAAGGCCGAAAATGGGGGACTGTCACCTTGTCACTGCAGTCATTCATTCATTTGACCTACATATCCTGAACAGGTCCATGGGGACTGCAAGAGAAAGCAAAGGAAATAGGAGCCCTAAAGATGGTATCAGGAGCTGGGCCTAATGAGTACTTGTAGTCATAGCACTTGGTAGGCTGAGGCAGGAGGATCGCTAGTTTGAGGCTAGCCTAGACTATACAGTAAGACCCTATCTCAAAAAACAAACAAAAATAGCTGATATCAAAATGTGCTCTCTGGGGCTGAGGATTTAGCTCAGTGGTTAGACTGCTTGCCTCGAAAGCGCAAGGCCCTGAGTTCAATCCCCAGCACCAAAAATCCCAAAAACAAAAACCAAACAAAAAATGTGCTCTCTTGTGCAGTGTGGTGGTGCATCCCTGTGATTCCAGCACTTGGGAGGCTGAAGCAGGAAGATTACAAGTCTGAGCCTGGCCTGGGGAATTTAGGGACTTAGTGAGAGCCTGTCTCAAAATAAATGAAATAAAAAAAAGTGAACTGGAGATGTAGCTCAATGTGAAGGTCCTGGGTTTAAAAAAGAAAATGAAAAAGGCATGATCTCACACACACACATTTATACATGCAGAATAATATTTACAAGAAAGGACAACAGGCACACCCTTGATTCTCCTTCTCCCTAACTTCCTAAGAAATTCCAAAAATCTGGAATGATACAATGAAACTAATTGAACTGTATACTTAAAACTGATGGGTTTCATTGAGAATGCAAATTATCTCTCACTAACCCAGCATTTTTGGTTTCTGTCCTTGTGATGTTGGATGGAACCCAGGGCTTCGGGTATGGTGGGCAAGTGCTCTCCCACTGAGCTACAGTGCAAGCAACACCCCCAGACCTTTTTTATTTTGAGACGTGGTCTCACTGAGTTGCCAGGATGGCCTCAAACTTTCGCTCTTCCTGCCACAGCCTCCTGAGATGCTGGGATTACAAGTGTGGACCACTGTGTGCTTAGGTGAAAAAAGAAAATTTTTTTTTTTTTTAATTTTGGTTTTTTGAGACAGAGTCTTGTTGTGCAGTCCCGGCTGGCCTCAAACTCATGGCAATCCTTCCGAGTTCTGGGATTACAGGCATGCACTACCACACCCGGCTCAACTGAAAATTTATTAAAAGTATAAAAAACAATTCAAAGTGGAGCATAGGCCTAAATGAACGAGCTAAACTATTAGACTCTTAGAAGGAAATATAGGAGTAAATCTTTGTGATAACAGGTTAGGCAATGATTTCGTAGGTAGACACCAAAAGTACAAGCACTAAAAGAAGAGAAGATAGACTTTGTCAGAATTTGTTACATAGCCACTCAGGAGGCTGAGGCAGGAGGATTTTGGCCAAGAGTTCCAGGGCAACCTGGGCAGCTTAGCGAAGTTGTCTCTCAAAACAACAACAAATGCTGTGCTGTGGCCACAATCACTGGACTGTGAGGTGCAGACCCTGCAGAGACTGAGAGGGAGAACTACACCCTGGGCCCTGGGCCTATGAGGAAGGGCTGGCTCCAGGCTGCAGATGGTAAAGAACTCTTTTACAGAATGCTTTGCAGCTTCAGCTCACTTCTCACCAACCCTGGCTCTTCTTATCATTCCCACTTTACAGATCAAGAAACCAAGAAACTGGGGCAAGGGAAAGAACTTGGTTTAGCAGGAGGAGCTGTGGTTTTACTTGATTTTTCCATCATCCCTGTTTCTTCATCTTTGAGCCTACAGAGTAGGACTGGATAAGATCTAAGAGTTGTTCTGTTTTTGTTTTTGTTTTATTAGGGTTTTTGTTTTTGTTTTATTGTTTTTTGAGACAGGGTCTCACTATGTAGTTCAGGCTGAAGTGTGTGATCCTCCTGCCTCAGACTCCTGAGTGCTGGGATTACAGGTATGAATTGCCACCTCCAGTTTAAGAGTGACTTTTTGAGGCTGGGTACAGCCAGGTCCAAGCCCGGGGCGGGGGTGGGGAGGAGGAGGAACAGAGCCGCCTTGCAGGTCAACCGGGCAAATGCTTGACTGCGTTCTGGAGTGTGTCCAAGTCTGCAAAGAGGATGTTAAGAAGAAATTTCCACAGCCCTTCCCCCAGCGAGGGATTTTCCACTCTGCCTGGGCAGACCTGCTCTCGGTGTCCCCAGAGGGGCTCTGGCAAGCCACAGGTCTTGCTGAATGGCTCAGCCGTGCTGGGAGGGGTGGAAAACCTGGTTGGGTCCTGGTTTTCACAAAGCCGCAAGTTGGTTCGGGAGAAGCCTCTGACCTGAGAGACGAGGGGAGCGGGCAGGCACCAGGAAGCACAGAGAGCCCAGCAGGGTCAGGGACATCAAGGGCCACCTCCTAGAATGGACTGGAGAGGAAAGGAGGGGAGAAAGCTGTGTGGGCAGACAGGAGTGCAGGGCAGACCAGAAGGGGGTAATGTGGGCCAGCACTGCAAAGGTCTCAGGAATGCACTGACAGCTCAGTGGCCAGGATGCAAGAAAATACGGTGATGCCGATGGTGTCTGACCGAGGACAGGCAGCCGCTGTGGGGCTTGCCACTGTGGCCTCTGCATGGCTGTTCCCACTGCTCCTGGGGCTCCCCGCCTCAGAGCTTGCCTGGGTGGCCCGGGGACCTTCAGGTTCAGTTCCCTGTCTCCTGTCCCCAGGGAAGCCTCTCCGGCTACCCCAACAGAGTCAGCCACTCTCGTGCATCTCCGCATTTCCTCTTCTGGAGCAGCACCCAACCTAGCCTGTGTCTTTGTCTGGTGGCCACCTCCTCCTGGGGGTGCGGGTGCCCCAGAGGGAGGCATTGCTGGGCTGCTCCCTACCAAGTCCCCAGGGCCTGGCAGACAGCAGGCTCAGGTAAACATTGCTAAGAGTCATTGAATTGCACTTTGGAGTGTGGGGATAAAAAGGAAGCTGATAATGATTTTGCTTCTGAGCACTTACTCTAGGCCAGGCTCTGAGCTAAGTGCTTTACAAACACGACCTCCTTTACTGCTCTGAACAACTCTGTGAGGGAAGGTGCTGCCTATTTTGAAGGTGAGGGAAGCGAGGCCCAGAGCAGTTGGTTAAACTGCTTGAGGACACACAGGGGATTTGACTCTGCACACTTAATTTCTAGGCTAGCACTCACCAACAGAAATATAATGTGAGCCATATATGTTATTTGAAAATTTCTGGTGTCCATATTAAAACATAGGATGAGCCAGGCACAGTGGCACATACCTGTAAAGTTAGCACTCTGGGAGACTGAGGCAGGAAGATCTTGAGTCCAACTTGGGCAATTTAGTGATTTAATGAGGCTCTGTCTCAAAATAAACAACAGAAAATAGAACTGGGGATGTAGCTTGGTGAGAAGGCCCTGGGTTCAACCTCCTGTACTGCAATTAAAAAAAAAAAGTCCTATGTCGAGGTCTCCCCAGCCACACATGGGTGTGGCATGTGGATTGGACAGAACTGCTCTGGGCTGCCAGCCTCACCTGGCAGGAAGCTGATGAGTCTAAGAGCCTGTGCGCAGAGGCCCTAAAGCAGAAGGGGACAGCTGTAAGGGAAGGGCAGGGACACTGCTGCAGGGGCAGAGCCCGCAGAGCTGCAGCCCAGAACTAGACTCTCACAAGAGGTCTCCTCGGGGATTCTTGGGGTCCCCCAATCCTTGGACAGAGCACAGGCTGCTTTCAGAGTTTGGATCCCCACCAACACCCGCACGGAAAAATGGGGGTACATGACCTTGATGGGCAGGTGGCTTCCCTCCTCGTCCTGCCACTTCAGTAAGAGGTGAGCCACCTGGGGTTCAATACTGCTGGGTCAGGTACACCCCACCTCGCCAAGTTCTTGAGGAATGACTTTGAGGTCAGGTTCGCAATGGCTCAGCGCTAGAGCCTAGCATTCATGAGGTCCTGGGGTCCATCCCCAGCACAGAAAGGTCAGGTTCCCTCTCTGAACCTCGGTTTCCTCCTCTGGAAAATGAAGACAAATACTGAAATGTTGTAGCCAGCCATGAGGGCACACGCCTGTAATCTTAGCATTCTGGGAGGCTGAGGCAGGAGGACTGCAAGCTAGAGCCCAGCCTGGGCAAATTAGGGAGACCCTATTTCAAAAGGAAAAAGAAAAAGTAGGCTGGGGTGTAGCTCGGTGCAAAGAATGCAAAGGTCTTTGGTTCAATCCCCAGTATGGTGTGGTGGCCCACACCTGTAATCCCAGTGTTGTATTAAGGAGGCTGAGGCGGGAGGATTGCCATGAGTTCAAGGCCAATTTGGGCTACATAGTGAGTTCAAGGTCATCCTCAACTGCATAGTGAGACCTTGTCTTTAAAAAAAAAGCAGGGTGGGGGGAGTTTGGGGATTTAGCTCAGTGGTAGAGCACTTGCCTGGCAAACACAAGGCCCTGAGTTCGATCCCCAGCACCTAAAAAAAAAAAAAAGATGCTGTGAGACCCTAAAGAGGTCTATGGAATGCTCAGCTCAACCAATCAAATAATCAAATTATCAATGCCCATCAGATCTCCTCCCCAGGCAGCGTCATTTTCCTGTGAAAATCAAGAGAAGGCTGTGTCAGAGTGAGCTGTAGAGGGCGTGAGCTAAACCAGGTGTCTGGGGCTCCCTCCCGGGGTTCCTCCATGGCTCCTGCACAACACAGACTCAGTTAACCCGAGGCTGCTGTGCTTGGGACCCGCCACTCCCACGACCCGAGAGGCGCCTCCCAGAGATGGAGAGGGTGACTCAAACTGAATCAGGCTCAGGTGAGGTCACCACTGTCCCCAGAGTTAGTCAGAGCGACACTGATACACGGCTAGCAGGAGCGACGGGTGAGCTGGACTCCAGGAAAGTAGGGGCGCTGGCCGGAACAACCTGAGAGAGGAAAGCTGCTAGGCCTCCTGTCTGGGAGCGTGTGGCCTGTGAACAGCAGGCCCAGCCTGCAAGATTTCTTGATTTTTTTGTTTTTTAAGGCAGAGTCAGTGCTTGCCTCGCAAGCACAAGGCCCTGAGTTCGATCCCTGGTTACCCCTCCCCGCAAAAAAAAACAAAACAAAACAAGACAGAGTCTCGCTGTGTAGTTCATTCTGGCCGCGAACTCAGGTGATCCTCCTACCTCAGCCTCCTGAGTGGTGGGACTACAGGCGTGCGCTGCCAGGTCCGGCTGGGCCTCGTATTTCTGAGTCAGGAAAAGTGAGATTAGGGCCCCAGCTTTCCCCAGTTCACTATGCAGTCCCTAAACCCTCACTGTGCTCTTCCTCCCCATGTGGGAGCTGACACAGCCCATGCTGCCTGCCCGCCAAGCCTGTGAGCATCTGTCGCATTGTCCTGCCACTTCCCTCCTGCTCTATAACCCCCTACTGGAATTGGGGCTCCTAGAGGCGCGGACAAATCTCTTGTTCACTGCTTGACTGCTCTTAGTAGGTACTTGTTGGTTTAATGACTGAAGACGAGTGGGGAGCTGGGTGTGTGCCTATAGTCCTACTCAGGAGGCTGAGGTAGGAGGAGCTCTCTCTTTCTCTTTTTTTTGAGACAGGGTCTTGCTATAGAGCACAGGCTGGCCTTGAACTTATTACGTAGCCTAAAATGGCCTCAAACTCAAAAGTGATCAAGTGATCCTCCTGCCTCCTCCCAAATTCTGGGATTACCACCATACCCAGCTAAGAAGAGGACTTCTTGAGCCCAAGAATCAAGACCAGCCTGGGCCACACAGTGTGAGCCCCATCTCAAATAATAGGGTGCCCCAGGGGGGTTCTTTCTTCCACATGGGACCTCGAGACTTCAGCACAGAGACCACAGGCCCAGTTAGTTGCGGGCCCCCATGCCCCACCTCTTTTATTCCCTCTTTCTTTGGTACAGGTGAGACTGGACCTGCGGGGTCGGTGACCAAGCTGCCAGCCCACATCAAATTCCTCCTGACTCCTGCACCTCTTTTGGTTTTTTGAGATGGAGCTTGCCATGTGGCCTCAAACTCACACAGATCTTCTTGCCTCATCCTCCTGAGTGCTGGGTTTACATGTAGGCATTACCATACCTGGCACCTTTTATCATTCTTTGATTTGGTTTTGCTGTTGTTGTTGCATTTTGGTTTTTTTGGTGCTGGGGATCAAATCCAGGGCCTTGTCAGTACTAGGCAAACACTCTACCACTGAGCCACATCCCCAGCCCTGTGGTTGCTTTTTGTGTGTTGGGTTTTGGTTTTGTGTTTTTAGTACTGGGGATTGAACCCAGGGTCTTCACACTGAGCTACCCTCCTAATGCACACACTTTGAAACAGTGTCTCACTAAGTTGGTACACTGGCCAGGGTGGGATTGAACTCAGATCCTCCTGCCTCAGCTTCCCAGAGTGACATTTTATCATTACGGTCACATTCCCCCAACTAAACAATTTGCATCAGATGGGGACTGAAATGCAAATGATGCGCTTTCTTTACCACTCTGAACTTCAGTTTCTTCATCTGCAAGGTGGGGGTGACAAGGACAGTGGCAGTATTTCTTGGGAGAAAGGAAGAGTTGCTCTGATGAGTCAAAGGGCTGATCAGGGCCCAGCACTTCACACTACGTCCTGCTGCACACGAGGGGTTCAAAAATATCAGCTCTTAGGTGCCATTAAGCGTTTGCTGACTATGGGGCCAACAGCTTCTGGGCAGAAGCCAGCGTGGGCCGCACACTGTGATCCCAGCTCTCGGCCCACGGTTAGTTTCCACAGTCCTCACCGATTTTACAGGCGGGGCCGCAGCCTCGTGGTGAGGTTCAGGCTAAGGCTGCGTCCAGCGGCCCAGCGCCCACCCTCCGGGCCCTGCGCCCTCGGGCCCCGTCACCCGGTCCTCGCGGTTCGGCACGAACTCTCCTTCCGGGCAGCGGGAGCGGGCGGGCGGGCGCCTCCTCCTTCCCGCGGGCAGGTCCCGCCAGCCGCTGCTGGGGACCGAGCTCCGCGGGCTCCCCGAGAGCCTCGCGACCCGCCTTTACCGCGAGCTAAAGGGAGCACCCAGCTATTTCAGGGTGGTCTGGGGGCCCACGAGGAGAGCGGTCCTCGGACTGCACAAAGACACAGGCCGCCCCCGCCCCGGAAACGGAGAGGGGAAGGCGCGGGCGCGAGAGGCCACGCCAGCCGGGAAGGCAGAGCGGGCTCCGAACCCGGCGCTGCGGGACCGAGCCGGGCCCCTTTCGCCCCCGCCCCCGCCCCCGCCCCCGCCCGGCTCCGCGCCCTGGACGAAGGGTGTCCTGCCAGTTGCCGCCCCCAAAACCCAGGACCCACTGACTCTCGGACTCGGCCCCATCGTGGCCAGCCTGACACGAGAAGGGGGGCGTGGGCCTCCCCGCGCGACCAGAGCGGCCCAGTCGCCAGACCTCTCCGCCGGGGCTCACCCGGGCAGCTTTCGGTTGGTCCCTTTTGACGGCGGAGGCGGGATCTCAACCTCAATGGCCAATGAGGAGGAGATGCCGTTGGTTGCCATAGCAACAGAGAGCTTCCTTACGGCTCGTTGTCCTCCGGGTTGCGCGGAGCCGCTACACTGTGGTCACACTTGGCGGTTCCAGTTCTACCTGAGGGTAGGATGGGGGTCAGATGTCAGGGAACAACTAGGGCCCTGCTGGGGATTTAGCTCAGTGGTTAGAGCGCTTGCCTAGCAAGCACAAGGCCCTGAGTTCTATTCCCCGCACCAAAAAAACAAGAAAACCCAACTCGGATCCAAACCCTTGACGAATGCATGACTGAACCGAGGTTTTAAAGAGAGGGCTGCCCAGAGGAGGGGCATTAAGTAGGGGTCTGCTCTTAGAAGGGACGGAGAAGCCCAGTGCAGGGCGATGGCGTGGACCTGGCACTGCAGGGGCGGTCAGTCTTAGGTGACACTGAGTTGCTCAGTAAGCAGATCAGGGCTTCCAAGCCAGGACCCACCCAGGGTAGGGTGGGGACCAAGATGAGGCTGAATTGTGGGTCTTCCACTGTCCTCAGTCCTGGACAGGAACAGAGAACCAAGGGTCACCAAGGTCATCCGCTTGCCCCTAGGCGGCCTGCACCCTGTCTTAGGTATGGTCACGTCCGGTGTTGGGTGTTTATTAACCTCAGACTCTTCCCAGGAAAGAGGAAGGTGACCAGGTTCATTGTGCCCATTTCACAGATGAGGAAATTGATGCCTGCCTGGGAAAATATCTCACCCTTGGGCCCTGGGGCCTGGCACTGTGCCCAAGCTAGGCTCTCAAGGCCTTTAATTCCCTGGTGTGCTGGCTCCTCCAGCAGAGCCCTGTGCCACAGCCCTGATGCCATTCTCCTTGCTGATGGTGCAGGTGCCTGGGGCCAGCTGAACTCACGATGCAGGAGGCAGGCAGGGCCCTGAATGTGACATCTTCTTCCCCTGGTCCTGGGAGGCCAAGGCCCAGGCAGGGTGGCAGTTTTCCCCAGTGAGTCTCCGGCACAGCTCTGTCTCAGTGGGAGGGCCACAGCCATGAGAGGCGGTCTGGTGTAGCTGTGGGTCTCGCTGGCCCAGAGTGTGGTTCTGAAGAGCAGGGCCTCTTTCATCCGCCTTGTCCCTGACCCCAGCAAGGAGCCTGGCACACAGGGTTGCCCAGGAATTTCCTTCTGTCAGAATCTCTTTGGCCAGTCCTTCATAGAGAGGCGAGGAGTGATCTGCTTGGGAAGCTGGGAGTTCCTCGTCCCTGGCTGGGTTCCAAGCATAGGCCAACAGGCCACCTACGGGTGACGTTGCGGGGGATTCCAAGGTACAGCACAGGAGAGCAGCAGGCACTGAGCCTCGGGGTTGTGGACAGGAACAGGAAGCCCAGCACCGCTGCCCACCAGGCTTGCTGGGACTGGGAGGTGCCTGTCTCTGGGGAGACAGAATGTTCTGGAACCCAGAGAAGGCAGTGTTTGCTGGCAGGGCCCATGCTCAGCCACGCCACACACCTGCTGCACACCATCCTGCTGTTCCCTTTCTCTGGGAATTTGCTTCTCCCTTGTCCCTGCCTCAGCTACTCCTGGGAGCCAGCCTCCTTTTCTTTCCCCTCTCTACCTCCAGGGAGCCAGCATTTCTCAACCCACCGCTTTGATTTCTGCCCTCACCTTGTGCCACATGGAATATTAGTCAAGCTATGTTTCCTTTAAAACAATGTAAAGTTGTTATTGCTTTAACATGGTCTTGTTCTAAACCATAACATTGGTGTAACCTGGATTTGATGTGTTGGTTTTATTTTGCCGAACACACATGAAATTTTATTTTTCATTTTTGGAGACAGGGTCTTGCTATGTAGCCCCAACTGACCTTGAACTCACAGTAATCTTCCTGCCTCAGCCTCTCAATTACAGGCATGCACCACCACGCCTGGCTAAATTTTAATTGAGATCAGTTGTTCTTGTATCACTTAAAATTGTCTTGCAGGTGCCAGATGTGGTGGCACGTGCCTGAAATTGAGAGGCTGAGGCAGGAGGATCCCTGGAGTTCAAGGCCAGCTTGGGTTACATAGAATTCAAGGCCAGTCTGAACTACATAGTGAGACCCTGTCTCAAAAAAAGAAAAAGAAGGCTGGGGATTTAGCGCAAGTGGTAGGGCACTTGCCTAGCAAGTGAGAGTCCCTGAGTTTGAGCCCCAGCACCCCAAAACACACACACACACACACACACACACACACACACACACAAATTGTCTTGCATACCACCACATTGGAAATCATCCTATTTAGTGGTTTGGCCAGGATTTCTGGGTATTACTTATTGATAGTAATGAGGGTGTAGCTCGGTGGCGGAGTACTTGCCTAGCATGTGCAAGGCCCTGGGTTCAATCCTCGGTACCACAAAAACAAGGGTGACAATGCTGATGACGACGACAGCTTTCCATCTGTGGCAGATTTTACACCTTTCCACACATTCACTGTCTCACTTGATTTGGCCAGCTCCTGCATTGAGGGCGTCTTTGGCTTCTCTGTACTGATGAAGAGCCTGAAGTAGAAAGGTAGCAATGACCCACCTGGGGTCCCACCAGGTCTTAGGGCTACGACCCCGATTTGAGGCCCTTGTGGCCTGTGTCATAGAACAAAGAAGAGAGCAGCACGTTCTGCCACCAGCCAGACATGTGAGAGCCACGGGATGGAAACGTGGCCCGGGAGCTTGCCTTGCACACGGGAAGGACGTCCTGCACTGAATGTTTAGCCACCAGAATGAGTGTCGGGAAGGGCGTGGAGCGCCCGGCTTCTGAAGTCCTCAAAACAAAAGCCAGTCTTGCCCAGCTGCGGTCATCCAGTGCTGCCCAAGGCGGGGCACGGACTGTGTGACTGCCGAGGCTCCTCCCGCCGCTCAGATAAGCCGCCCTGGCCTGAGGTGACCATCCTGGCCATCGCCCCAGAGTGGTGGGAGCAAGGCAGGATGTGGAGTCTCCACAAGTAGGACCGTCCCGGCCCCCGGCCCCAGGAGGGAATGACCATGACAGCCCCAGATACAGGGGGCACCTTGGGGCTGCTCGGCCAACTGACCAGGACCCTCAGGTCTTCTGTATTCTCCAGAGTGCTTGTCAGAATTTCCTTAGCCAGGAAGCTAGACACATGCTGATTTAAATTGTTGCCTCTCTGGGGCCACTTTTTTTTGTGTGTGTGTGTGCTGGGGACCACACTCAGGGCCTTGTGCTTGCTAAGCAAGCACTCTAACCACTGAGCTAAATCCCCAACTCCCTGGGACCTTTTTTTTTTAAAAATCCAAGTGTTTAGTCTTCAAAATAGAAAGAATATTATCTTCTCTTTTTTATATTTTTAATTTTTGAGACAGGCTCTCACTACATAGCCCAGGCTGGCCTTGAATTTGCAGTCTTCCTGGGATCACAGTGCTGGGATTATAAATACGCACTGCCACACCTGACTCTTTCTTTTTGATTATACAAATGAGATATTTCAACTGTTTAAAAAATCAAGCTGGAGAAAACATTTAAAAAATCAAGCTGGAGCTGGGGATTTAGCTCAGTGGTTAAAGTGCTTGCCTAGCAAGCACAAGGCCCTGAGTTTGATCCCCGGCACACAAAAAAAAAATCAAACTGGGTCGGATGTGGCGGCACACACCTGCAATCCCAGCACTCAGGAGGCTGAGGCAGGAGGATTGCCATGAATTTGAGGTCTGCCTGGGCTACATAGTAAATTCAAAGCCTGCCTTAACTACACAGCAAGACTCTGTCTCAAAAACAAAACAATATAAAATAAAAATAAATAAATAAAAATCAAGCTGGATGTGGTCATGCACACCTGTAATCTCAGTACTCAGGAGGCTGAGGCAGGAAGATTGCTGTTAGTTTCAGGCCAGTCTGAACTGCAGAGCAAAACCCTGTCTCAAAAAACAAAAACGAGCAGGGTGTGGTGGCTCACACCTGTAACCCTAGCACTTGGGAGGCTGAGGCAAGGAGCATCGCCTCCAGTTCAAGGCCAGCCTGGGCTACATAGTGAGTTCAAGGCCAGGCTAAATTACATAGCGAGACCCTGCCTCAAAAAGACAAAAACAAACAAAAAAAAGCAAAAACAAAAATCAGGCACAAGGCACCTCGGGTTACCGTCATGTGTCCCGCTCTGCTTGCACTGCCCCCTCGGCCAAGAGGCTGACTCTTGAGGAATCTGCTGGCGTGGGAAGGTTTAGGTCAGTAGCAGAGCATTTCTCTAGCATGTGTGAGGTTCTGAGTTCAAGTCCCAGGACAGCAAAACAAATAAAGATCAAATAATTTAAAAAGATAAAAATGAAAGTAAAAATTACCCCAAATTCTATCATCTAGAAAAATAGTGGTTTTGGAGCATAGCCTCAATTTTTTTTGTGTGGTAAAATGTACATAGTACATTGCTGGCCTTGGATGAGCAGCAATTCTCCTGCCTCAGTCCCCTGATTGCTGGGATCACAGTGTGCACCACCAGGCCTGGCTCATAGTATAAAATTTATCCTCAGATCCATTTTTACATGTATGCAAATTCTATTTTTCTAAAGGCCTCTCAAAGGTAGTGCTAACAGTGCAACTTCAGACCCACCATGGGCCGACGAAGAAGCCCTTGTGACATGGTTCAGATGGGAACACAAGGCGACTTGCAGGTATGGATGGTGTAAGGTCAGCCGTGTTGACGTCCAAGGACAAGGGCAGCTCCACTCGGGTGGACAAGGGGAAGCAGGTGGGGAGAAGCCAGGGCCTGCTCTTGCTGAGCTTTCTCCAGATTGGTCTGTTGGTCAAGGAGATGAGCAGGAACTAAAGCTGACAGCCAATGGGGGTGTGTGTGTGTATGTGTGTGTGTGTGCGCACGTGCGCATGCACACGTGCGCACATGGCCCTTGGCAGGAAGACAGGGCAGTGCCTCACCAAGCTGCTCCACTGCCAACCTCCTGGCTTGGGCAAGGCTTCCTTCTTCCAGCCCCAAGGAAGGTAGGGAGGGCAGGGACAGCCACCAGGTCCCAGGCAAGGGTTTCATGAGGTGGTCCAAAAACTTCCAGTCCGGAGACCATAGTTAGCAGGCTGCTCCTGCTGGTTTCAAAAGGAGCCTGAACTCTTTTTTTTTTTTTTTTTTTTTTGTGGTGCCAGGGATTGAACTCAGGGCCTTGTGCTTGCAAGGCAAGCACTCTAATGAGCCTGAACTCAAGGAGTTTAAGCCAAGTGGGCTGCCCCCAGCCCCGTCCTATGTGTTAACTGCCCCCTCCCTTTTATTTATTTTTGGGTTTTTTTTGAGACAGGATCTAACTGTGTAGTTCAGGCTGACTTGATCTCACTGTGTAGCCCAGGCTGGTCTCGAACTTGATGCAGTCCTCCTGCCTCAGCCTCCCCAGTGCTGGGATTACAGGCATACACCACCATTTCCAGCTTCTGGTCCTTTTTTGGGGAGGGGGGTTGCCGGGGATTGAACTCAGGGTCTTGTGCTTGCTACGCAAGTGCTCTACCACTGAGCTAAATCCCCAGCCTTCCAGTCCCTTTTAAATTTATGTTGAGACAGGATCTTGCTAAATTGCTGAGTTGCTCAAGCTGGACTTGGACTTGCAGCCTTCCTGCTTCAGCCTCCCAGAGTGGTGGGATGACAGGCATGCCCCGGTAATACACCTGGGTAGCTATAAAATCTCCGAAAGCAGCCAACTGGTTCTTTAGGGATCTTCCTATCTCCCCATGACGTGCCCCGCATGGAGCAGATATTTAGGCAACATCTGCATGGTGAAGTTTGCGTGAGGGGTCCTGAAGAAAAGGGTAGTTGAAGTTCTGGAGGACACAATTTTGAGGCTTGGAGAGGTGCTGGGAGGAGAGAAATACACAGAATCGAGGAGGGGCCTGGCGGCAGCGACTGTCACCCCAGCACTTGGGAGGCGGAGGCAGGAGGATCACCAAGAGTTCAAAGCCAACCTGAAGCAAGACTGTGCCTCAAAAACACAAAAACAAGAAGGAAAACAAGTATGTGGACGCTTGGAGGGGCAGCAGCCGGAGGGCCATGCCGAGGCGGGACGGGGGCCGCAGGGGGGAGGCGGCCGGGAGGTCTCTTGGGGTGGCTCCGGGTGCGGACGCCCGAGTGCGGTGACGGTCCTGTGTCCCGCTCGCTCGCGCTGCCCCCTCTGCCAGGAGGCTGACTTTTAAGGAACCTGCCGGCCTGGGAAGCCGCTGACTAAACACGCAGGGCAGGCCGGGAACACGCTCTTCTCACAGCGTGTCCCGCGCCTCCTGTCCGCATCAGGTGGCTCAGAGGGCTCCCCGCCCGCTGAGGTCAGCTGAGAAAACAACCGGCCGTCGCCACTGTCGCCGGCGCCCGGCCCCGCCCCCTGCGGCCGCCCGCGTCCCCGGCAGCCTCTCCCGTGACGTCACTGCGGCCCCGCGCGCGCTGCCCGGACCGGCTCCAGCTCGCGCACGCGCGCACCCCAGCGTCGGTCCGGGAGCTCCGGCCTCCGTGCGCTCTGCCCCGACCCGGCCGCGTCGCTGGCGGCCGCGTGACCCTGGCTGACCCAACCTCCGGGCCTCTGGGCTGCAGAACTGGGTAATGATGCCTCTTAGGTGACTGCAGACAGCCTTCCCCGGCTCCCAGCTCAGGGCAGGCAGGTAGAGAGCAGTGTGAAATTGTTGGTGGCAGATCCTGGCCTGGCTGGAGCTGAGCAGTAGCATTTTCTCTGTTTTCCTATTTGTGGGGCTTTCTGAGCCTAGGCCACCATGAGAGGCCACTGGCGGTCATTTGTCACCTTGAAGGAACCATGGTAAACTGGCCACCCTAACTGTTGGGACGCCGGGCAAGAGTAGCCGTGGAGAGCCACACAGAGAATGTCTGAATATTCAAAATGTATACATCAGTTCTGAAATAAGCTTTCTCTTCTCCCTCTCCAAATATACTTTCCAAATGATCTGGACAGCCAGGTTCGAATCCGGAACTCTTAGTCTCTGCGGGGACTCTTGTAGAACACGAGGTCTTCTGCACACTGGGGCTGGCGTGACCTGTGCTGTGGGGTGTCTCAGGCAGCTGCTTGATGGGGCACAAATGGTTTCAATCCAATCAGTACTGTATTGGGTTTTTTTTGTGTGTGGGGGAGGGAACATGGTGGCAGACACCTGTAATCCTAGCACTCGAGAAGCTGAGGCAGGAGGACTGCTGTGAGTTCGAGGCTAGACTGGACCAAATAGTGAGATGGCGAGACCCTGTCTTAAAAAGCCAAAACAAACAAACAAACAAAAAAAAAAACAAAAAAACCCCGAGAGAGAGAGCCCAACATTTCAATCAATCCCTGGACTGTCAAAAGTGAGCAAGTGGGCTGGGGATTTAGCTCAAGTGGTAGAGTGCTTGCCAACCAAACACAACGCCCTGAGTTCGATCCCAAGGAACCCCTGCAAAAAAAAAAAAAAAGAAAAAAGTGAGCAAGTTACTTCATCTCTTTGAGGCTCAATTTCCCATCTATAAAAGGGACTGATGACACTGTCATGATAAAGTTATTATTAAAAGAGATAATCCCAGAAAGCCCTTGCCCTCGTGCTGGAACATAGTCCCTGCTCAGCAAGTTGTGAGCTCTGATTGCTAATAACTTTTCTGCACGTAGGCAACAACAGCATCAGACATGAAATCTCTACCCTTCTGCCCATTCGCTGTGCACACGGCTAAACAGGCCGCTCGGCCAAGCAAAAGTGGATGTGGAAGGGAGTCTTGCAGCCTTCCCATGGGCTTGGGTTTTGCTCCAGAGAAAACAAAAAATGCCAGGTGTGGTGGCACATGCCTAGAATCCCAGCACTCAGGAGGCTGAGGCAGGAGGATCACCGCAAGTTCGAGGACAGTTTGGGGTCTATAGTGAGTTGAAGGCTAGCCTGAACTACACAGCAAGACCTTGTCTCAAGCAAAATAGAACAACAAAACAATGCAAGCTAATGTCTAAAACTCTTCCAGACCACACCACATGGAGTGCTTCTCTTTGTTTCCTTCTATTCTCTGCTCTTTTCTTAATTGATTAATTAGTTTAATTTTTGGGGTGCTGAGATCAACCCAAAGTCTCCAGCATGCTGGGCACACTCCCTACCACTGAGCTCCATCTCCAGTCCTGTTTTTTGTTCTCTGGTGCCAGGAACCCAGGACACAAGCCCTTTTCAGGGCTTGCTTGGGCAGGGCTGCCCCTGGGACCCCTTTTATTCTGAGAAAAATGGCCTTTCCAGAAGGACCTGCGGGGAGACCTGCTAAGGCCGGCCTGTGACCTCTGCCACAGGTGCCACCAGCACACAGCGCAGCAGGAGAAGAAGGGACATTTGCCCTTGACCTGGCTGAGATTCCCAGACCACAAGCAGAGCCAGCGGCTCCAAAGTGGCCGCACTCCAGGCTGGCGTGGCTGTGGCCGCTGCTGTTGTCATGGGCTCTTTCTGGGGTGTGGGAGCTGGCGCCACCGCACGGGAGACGTCCCGGCTACCAGCAGGCCTGCTGCACACTGCACAGAGGTGGGAGGCAATTGCACAATCTCCCTATGCTCGGAGAGGATGCATCTCTTCTCTACCTTCTCCTCGATGCGGGGCTCGGGATTAGGCCTTGGGTTTTTCAAACCACTGCATAACCAGAAACAGCATTCATTAGTGAAATGGAACAAGTCCAAAAGCCTCCTTCCTTCTCCAGCCCCAGGCTGGCTGCTCCAGCCCGGCTGCAAGTTCAAGCCAATGTGTTTCTGGCCGGGATGCCAGCCAGGGGTCAGATCAAGTTCCAGCATATCTTGCAGCAGGCCTGACACTTCGCCCAGCGCCCTGGGCCTGTGACAGCTGCCAGGACAGTGTGCTGGGAAAGCCAGCCCCGAAGGCGCTGGTTTAGACGGGTCTGAGGGAGCCGGCAATGACTAACCAGGGAGCTTGTCTACACACGGTTCCTAAAGCCCTCTGCACTGTGCTGCCCGGGCCACCAAGGCCTGCACTCTGTCCCCGGGAAGCCACTACCACTGCCGTGCTAATTCCTAGGATCTCAGGGACCAAGATGTGTACCCACATTTTATCTTTGGGAAGACAAGTAAACACGGAACACAGCCACTGTAACACGCATTTCACGAATAATTGAATTCAATCCTCACAATAGCCTGATGAGGAAGGTGTTATCAAAGCCACCTGGAGTGGCCCACACACACAGACAGCAGACAAACACAGCAGTAGGAACTGTGTGTGTGTATGTGTGGGCACTGGGGATTGAATCCAGGGTCTTTGTACTGAGCTTCATCCCCAGCCCTTTTTTATGTTTTATTTTGAGATAGGGTCTTGCTAAGTTGCTCAGGCTGGCCTTGAAGTCACAGCGATCCTCCTGCCTCAGCCTCTCAGGCACACTCTACCGCACCTTGCTAACACCTCTTCTAAACACTCTCCATGCATTCGTCAATTTACTGGAGAAACTGAAGCATGGGGGGCAAAGCCAGTTGTCTGGGGTCACTCGGATGGCAGACCTGAGGCCACCTGAAGCTGGGTGACTTCAGAACAGAGGGGCCACCTACCCCATGACTTTGCAGGTGACAGGCAGTGCACAGAGACCCGGGTGTGAGGTTGCTTCAAAGATGGGAAGTCTGCACCTCTCTCTGCTTCCTGAGGGACAGAACGAGAGGCACCCGGGGGACAGAAGCCCAGACAAGTGACCTGCAGCCTTGGCTGCTCTTCCTTCCCCTGCCAGCGCCCAGCTGACCCGAGTCACTGCCTGTCTCGGGGGGCCGTCCTGGGCCATCGGCGGGCAGGGACCGTCCAGAAGTGAGTCGGTGGGGCCACCTTGTGCGGCTGGGCTTCCGGTCACATCCCGGCTCTGTCGATGGCCCACGGCCACCTGCACTACATCACCTGGCTGGTGGGGGCAGGCTGCTGGTAGCAGTGGTGCCACCTTGATGTCCTCACCGGCTCTCCTTTTTTTTTTTTTTTGCCGCATGTGGGATTGAGCCCAGGGCCTTTCTGTAGCCCTTTTATAATTTTTTACTTTGAGACAGATTCTTACTAGGTTGCTAAATTGCCCAACCTGGGCTCGAACTTAAGTGATTTCCTGCCTCAGCCTCCTAGACTGCTGGGATCACAGGGGTGCACCGCCACGCCCAGCTCGGGTCCCGCTTTCACCTGTACCAGGTGGACATGCAGGTCCCGGTGCGCTCACAGGCAGCCCCTCCATGGTGACCCCTGAGGGAGGTGTGCCCGGCCCTGCCCAAGCTTTGGCTGCAGCTCCAGGTGGCTCCTGGCACGGGACAGGTCAGAGACTTCTGGAGGAGACAGCCTGGAAGCCAGACTTCTCACACGCAGCCAGCCACGGAAACGCCTACATCCTACTCCTCGGGGCTAATTATGCTTTTTGCCCTTTTCCTCTTTTGATGTAGGGGATGGAAGCTATTTATTCATTATTTATTTCTTTATTTCGTGGTGCTGAGGATTGAATCAAGGCCTCACACATGCTAGGCAAGTGCTCTGTCCCTGACCTAACCCATCCCCTTGCTTTCTTTTTAATTATAAAAGAATGTTGCTAGCTGGGGTGTGGTGGCTCAGGCCTGTGATCCCAGCACTCAGGAGGCTGAGGCAGGAAGATTGCCGTTGAGTTTGAGGCCAGCCTGGGCCACATAGTGAGACCCTGCCTCAAACAAACAAAAATAAACAAAATGAAACAGAAAGAGACTGTACTAACTTATTGGGCAGCAACTTTCCCTCTTCACTTTCCATGTGACTCTTCACTACCCCGTGAGAGGGCCGAGCCGTCATTTTTAGGACAGTCCCGTCCTGGCGGACGTCCAGGCCGTTTCACTGTCCTTTCTTCCTGGCTGTGAGGGTCCAGTGAGCACTCACTGCGCGCCGGCACCGGGCAAGAGCTCAGCAGACAGACGAGAAGAACAGAAGGACGTTGCGGCCTTTCAGTCCAGGGCAGGGAAACCTGACTCCGAGACATGATCAGAGACCCGCGCAACTCCAAGAGGGCTAACAGAACTCCCGCCCTGGACTGGGGCTCTCGGAGAGCCCTCTCTGCGGTGGCAACATTGGAAAGGGGTCTGTGAGAGCACTGGAGGGCAAGTGCCCAGGGCGGAGGCACCAGCACACACGGCAAGGGCCTCGAAGCAGGGGGGAGTGTGTCTGGGGGGGCCTGAGATTCCTCCTTCCTGCAGGACAGAGGTGCAGCCGGGAGTGAGGCTGCTGGGGCCGGGTGGGACCAGGGTGAGCCTCAGAGCCACTTAGCCCTGATTCTACCGGCGGTTTAGAAACAGCAGTGCTGGCCAGGCGTGATGGTGCAGGCCTGTAATTCCTGCGCTTGGGAGGCTGAGGCAGAAGGGTCGCAGTGAATTTGAGGCCCGGTTGGGCTTCTCGGTGAGTTCAAGACCAGCCTGAACTACTTAGTGAGACCCTATCTCAAAACAAAGCAACAAAACAAAACACAGCAGTACTGAGCTGGGGATGTGGTTCACTGACAACACGCAAGACCCTGGGTTCCATCCACAGCAGCACAAGAAACGAAACAGCAATACTGAGCCTCCAGCCTAGGAACACCCCAGAGAATACTTAGGCCGAGAAGAAATCTCTGTTCCAAATGGAAACTTCTGTTTGCTGGGAGTTCAAACCCTGTGCCCCTGAGAGTTAGGGCCAGGCAGCATGCTGTGTTATTGATGGCCCACAAAAATGCTGCCCAGAGAGGCCAAGCCATTTGCTCAAAGGAAACAGCAAACCCATGCCGAAGGCAGACACTCGGCCCCTACATGTTAGCCTTCAGCTGCAGCCCCTAAATTGCCCAAATGGGAGTCAAACTTGCAATCTTCCTGCCTCAGCCTCCCAAAGCACTGTGATTACGATTATGGGAGCAAAACAGGCCACCACTGACTGTTCTGGGGCCCCACCCACTCTCTTTCAGCTCCAGCTGGTCCCCTAGGAGTCTGCTCCCCTCCCTCTGGCCCAAAAGTTGCTGAAAGACGTGTAACAAAGCAGCCAGAAGTTTCCTGCCTTACTGAGCTGGCTTACTCAATTTCCCTCATTTGTCTGCATGGCCCAGACGAGCAAAGGGCAGCCATCAAAGGTGTCTGGGGCAAAGTTCTGGCTGCTGCCGGGATAATAGGCCTCTGGGGAGTCGGTCTAGCTGGCCAGGAAGACCCGAAGCGTGTGCCCCGCCCATGGGAGCCCCGCAGCCGAGCCAGCCCAGAGCCCGGGCCTGACAGGTGTTCTGGGCCGGCCGGGTGTACTGTTCTTGCCCACCCTGAGACCCGGCTGCCAACCCGCCACACACCTGGGCAGCCCCTGGGGCCCCACTCACTGTTCGGGGCGTGAGTTCTAAACGGGTCCCTGGACTGGCTCCTGGGCCTGCAGGAACAAGGCCAAGCTGTGCACCCTGGGGGAAGTTGCTCCACTTCCCTGAGCCTCACAGGTAGCTTATCTGGGAACAGAGGATGATGAAACGATTGTTGGGTTGTAAGCATTAAATAAAATGGTGGCCATAAAGTGTTTAAAGCCTCTGGTGACAAGGACACCCCAGTAAGGGACAGAGGGGGACCTGTGGCCTGCCTGGCCTGGGCTGGCACCAGCTCTTGCCCCTGAGTCAGTGGAGTAAGTCCTTTCTTGCCTCAGTCATCCCATCCGTGCGAGTGGCCTGGTGTCCCTCTGGTCCCTTGGGATGGGGAATGAGTCAGATAACAGTGGGAAACCCCAGAGAGGCCGGAAGAGGCTTCACTCGAACCTTGGGTCTGGGTGATGCAAGGTTTGGGTTTCCCCAGTAACCCAGTCCACACGGGGTGGTTCTGGGAAGGGCCAGAGCGCGTTCCCGCCAGGCAGCAGGATGTGGGCAGAGAGCGAAGGCCTGGGAGTCTGTGGCCAGGGTGCTGCCAGACTCTGGGCTCTGTGGCCTCCAGCAGCTCTGAGGGGTCAGATGGGTGGCGGTTGGTTGTGGTCCCCCTCAACAGACTCTCGTTGAAGTGTGGCCCACCCTAGGATGAGGAGGGGAGGGGGGCAGAAGGAAGGCTTTTCTGGCAAAGACCTGGCACATTCCACAGTCCCTGGGCAGGGCCGCCAAGGGACTCACAAGGAAGTCAGACAAGTGTGTCCCCCCAGACCCGAGAGAGCAGCGCCCCATGACACCCCATGATGCACAAAGAGTTTGGACTCAAATTTTTTTTTTTTTTCAGTACTGGGGATTGAACCCAGGGCCTTTGCATTGAGCTACATTCCCAGCCTCGTTTATCTTTTTTTTTTTTTTTTGGTGCCAGGGATTGAACTCAGGACCTTGTGCTTGTGAGGCTAGCACTCTAACCACTGAGCTAAATCCCTGGCCCTCTTGTTTATCTTTTTATTTTGATACAGGGTCTCACTAAGTCACTCAATTGTCTAGGCTGGGTGTGAACTTGCAATCCTCATGCTTCAGCCTCCCAGAGTGCTGGGATTACAGGCGTGCAACACCTGTTTTTGGCACAGGCCAGGTATAGGATGTTGGGCAGATTACTATCTTGGGCCTCCATTTTTGCACATGGAAAATGGGGAAAATGATGCCTATTTGTAGGCAGTTGTGAGCATAAATAAAATGCAATAAAGATAAAGCATTGGGGCTGGGGATTTAGCTCAGTGATTAGAGTGCTTGCCTTGCAAGCACAAGGCCCTGAGTTCGATCCCCGGCACCACAAAAAACCAAAAAAAAAAAAAAAAGATAAAGCATTACTAGCTAGGTACAGTGGTCCATGCCTGTAATCCTAGCATTGAGGGAGGTAGAGGCAGGAGGACTGCAAGTTTGACTCCCATTTGGGCAATTTAGCAAGACCCTGTCTGAAAATTTTAAAAAGTTTAAAAAGGGCTGGGGATAAAAAAAATCTCTGCAGGGTTTTCCTCCCAGGTTTCTAAATTCATACCATGAGCTTTGATGGGAAAGAGCTGCTTGCTTGGGGACTTTCTATACACAGTTGTATTTGACATGTGCTGATGCCTGGTCTGCCATCCACTGTATAGACCAGGGAATGGAGGCAGGGAGAGGTAAAATAACTTGCCTCATGTCACATGGCCAGGAAGTGGCAGCACCAGGATTCGAGCCCAGTTCTGCCTGAGTCCACACGGTCCCAGCTCGTGGTGCCTGCCTGCCTCTTGTTTCTGCCCTCGGTCACCTGCCCTCTCCCGAGTGGGCCTCTGGGAATGTCAGGCCTCCAAGGTCAGGGCGGGTCATGAGCATCACTTCCTTGTCTCCCAGGGTGGGGCCGGCCACGCAGGGGGCCTCGGTGTCGGCCCTGCTGAGGGGGACATGGAGGCCAGTCAGCTGGGGGACGGGTGCTGAGAGGAGGGAAATGACTCACGTGGCTGCCGAGCGTGAGCACCGTGAGTCTGCGTGTGTCTCTGTGTGTCTCGGTGTGGGTGGTGGGGAGGGGACATGTGTGGGGAGATGTCGGGGATGAGAGTCTGCTGGTGCTACTCCCGGGGAGGCCCCATGTGTGAGTCACACCCTCCCTGCCAGGCTGGGCTTCCCTATGAGCTCCCTGGCTCTCTGCCTGCAAGCCTCCTCCATTCCCGGCTCCACACTCAGCGCCTGGGAAGGGGGCGAGGGGGCCTCGAGGCCATCGTCCTCCTTGGCCTAAAACCCAGGTCTGGGGAGGGACCACAGCCCAGGGCAGATCTGAGAGGCTGGCTCCTCCTGTGCCCAGGGAGCTGCTCTGGGCATCTCCACTGGGCTGGGCCCTGCTATTTTTAGGTGCCTTTCCTCCCAGCCTCTGCCAGCTGAGGAGGAAATGACTCATCCCAAACCATACAGGTAGAGGCAGCCTCTGTCCTTGGTCCCCCAGCAGGTCCTGCCAGGCTCCAGCCCTGAGGTTGCCCCACCTGGCGTCCCCTCAAAATGGCCTGTTACCCCCAGTCTGAAGATTAGGTTGGTTGAGCTGGGGGCCCAGGGCCCCACCAGGCCCTCCTTGGCATCCCTCTGCCATTTATGTCACAGGGCCTAGAGCAGGAATGGGCCTCCAACAGGTGGGGATCCCCTGCTCACCTCCTTAGGGACTGCAGGCCTTTGGGGGTGAGGAACTGACTGTGGCCTCCCTCATTCAGAGACCAGGGTAATGGGAAGAAGAAAGACCCTGTTCTCTGGGGGAAGGGAAGTCTGTGTGCCTCATGGGGTGACCAGTTGTCCTACTTTCTCTAGGTCTGAAGGGTTTCTGGGGCTCTGAGACTTTCAGTGCCAACCAGGAGTATCCTGGGCAAGATGGTACCTTTGGTCATCCTGGAAGACCAAGTCCCAAGTCCCTGGCCTGTCCCACTCTGGGGCCAGGGGATCGTTCTGTTCCCCTCACGAAGGAGAGGTTAAAGACCCAGAGCTCTCCACTGGCTGGCGTCCCATGAAGCCACCTTGGTCAGGGTGGCTGTCCTTGCTAATACTGATGAGGGGAAGGGGCCTGTCAAGCACAGGCTTGGGTGGAAGGACAAACAGGGAAAGGGCTGGGGTATGGGGCTGGGGATAGGTACCTCGGAATAGCAAGACATGACAAGAACAGTGTTTGTGTCAGGGCAGCTTCATCCTTATGCTTGGTACTTCAGTGTCCCCACCTTGGGAGTGAGAAGGGGTGCCTGCTTCCGGTACTGCTGTGCGGACTCCAAGAGAAAGGCTGGGACAGGGGCAGCCAGCCAGGAAGCTGACCTGGGCCAGGCTGATCAACGGGAGAGGCTGTCCTGGGCTGGCCACCTGTGGTGAGCGTGATGGCTGGTCGGGGAGATAGACAGAGGCTACCTCTGCTCTCCTGGCCATCCCAGACCCACCTCCGGTCTGCCTTCTGTGAAATGCCAGGGCTCCTGGCCCTGACGCCTGCACTTCGGGGTCCTCAGGGCTGCGGGCCAGATTTAGGCAGGGACTAGGGGTGTCTACTTGGGTGCCTCTGCCTTCCTCTGCAGGATGCTCAGCTCTTGTCTCCACAGCCCAGGGCTCTGAGGCCCAGGCAGGAGCCTGACACAACCGGCCAGGTGACCTTGGCAAATCACTTCTCCTTTCTGGGGGCTCTGTTTCCTCACTGGTAAAGTTGTGGGGTTAGATTAGGTCTCTGGTTTTGAAATGCTTCTCTTAGTAGTGGAGCCTCTTCCCCTCTTGAAGTTCTCACTGCACTAAATAAAACTTGCCCTGGGGCCTGGGGCCCAGGCATGCTGGAGACACAGTCTGAGAAGCCCTTTCCACCCGGCCTGCCCTCCTGCACTCTGTCATTTGTCATTTGTGCCTTGAGGGCAACCCGGTCATAGCCACCCAGCCAAGCCCTTTCTGGGCCCATCTGTGCAGTGGCAAGTTTGTCCCATTGTCTGACTCTGGCCGGCACAGAGGCTGGGTGGCTCCCAGCCTTCATTACACAGAGCTCTCTGGGGCCATCGCCCCGTCCCTTCTCAGGAAGTTACAGGACCAAAGCCCTCTATACAACAGCTCACTTTGTGGGGCAGCACTAGGCTTGGCAAGGATTTCCACCCAGGGAACCCCACATCCCCCACAGCCTGCACGCCAAGTTCGAGAGAGAGAGAGAAGTCCTCCTTGGCAGAGGGGGAAAGAGGCTCAGGGGTCTTGGGAGCCTGGCTTAACAACCCCCCCACACCACGAGTGTGGAACTGGGCACACCGGGGCACCAGATTTTGTCTGGCTCCCCCTGAGATGCTGGCAGCTGAAGGCACC
The DNA here is from genome assembly GCA_004026905.1 of Hystrix cristata. Taxonomy (NCBI): domain Eukaryota; kingdom Metazoa; phylum Chordata; class Mammalia; order Rodentia; family Hystricidae; genus Hystrix; species Hystrix cristata. The sequence continues at coordinate 84,094 of PVJO010003827.1, forward strand.
CACAACGGACAGAGAGGGGAGGGATGAATGGGGCAGGTGGGGTCTGGGGCAGGGTAACGCACTGCCTGGCAGGCAGGGGCCAAACGGGTTGGGGGAGGACAAGGGCGGGCAATGGGAGGAAGGAGACCTGGTTTCAGGAGCTGGAACCTCACAAACAGATAGAGGAGGAGCCAGCAGCTAGGCAGCTGTCTGGGGTCACACAGAGGCCGCAGGCGGTACAGTGCCCACATTGACATCAGCGGCGCCCTGGAGGGACATGCGATCTTCTTGTCTCTCACAATAACACGCTTGGGGACTAGGAGGAGCCAGCCACTCCTGCTCCGGCCCATGTGTCCCTCGCAGCTGCTGGGCTGGGAACAAAGCCAAGTCAACAGTTCCTCGAATTGTGTTCCAGCCCAGGCCACAGCTCCAGAGCTAATAATATTGGCAGATATAGGGCATGCAACTTGATCCTCCAGTGCCCATCCCGCCCCACCCACGGTCTCCAGGCTGGCAGCGATAGTCCTGGAAACAGACCCTGGGCGTGGGGGCTGCCCATAAACTCAGCAGTCAGTCGACAAGCGCAGGCAGCAGTAGTGACTGAACTGGGGAGATGTGCGGGATGATAAGCATAATAAAAATGTACAATTAATACAAATGGAAAGTGCTTTCTGCCTGTCATAGTTGAGGGTGGAACCCTGATCTCTGTGCAGACTTTGTGCGGAGTGCTTTGGTGGCAAGAAGGGGCCAGACGAAGACCGAGCTGTTAGACATCGGGGCCCGAACCTGCAGCCTGGACCCCCCAGACACGATTCCTATGCATGCGGCACTTGCCATGGTGGCGATGGGCTGATGTAAGACTGGCTCCAGAGTCTAGGGAAAACAATCTTTTTTTTTTTTTTTTTTTTTTTTTTGGTGCTGGGGATCGAACTCAGGGCCTTGTGGTTGCAAGGTGAGCACTCTAACCACTGAGCTAAATCCCCAGCTGGCTGCCGAGTCTAGGGAATGAGATGCTGTGCCCAGCACACAGGGCCGTGCGAAGGCTGCTGGGGGGCCCTCCAGACTGGTGAACAGACAGGTGGACAGGGCAGCTTGGGACAGAACTGTGTCTAACTCCAGAAGTGGGTGGTGCCACCTGGCACCAGCCGGTGTGTTAGATAGAGTCTGTCTTCTACTCCTTGGGGTGGGGACCTTAGCCACTCAGCCTCCAAAGTGCTGGGATTAGAAGCATGTGCCACCATGCCTGGCTCACGGCCACTATTTGTGATTGTCATCCTGGCACCTGGAAGAAGAGCTTGGGGGCATTTCAGCAGGACTATGCTTCCCCCAGGAGGTAGGGAAAAAGAAAAAGTCCCCACTCCATGCTTGTCCCACGACTCGGGCTGCCCTCACTGTCCAGCCCCACCTTCTCCCCAGAGGGGCACATCTGGGCCAGGCAGCCCAGGTCCCAGTGGTCGAAGGTCTGGCCAGGAGTGCAGGGTGATGGCCGCAGAGCTGCCCAGTGTGACCCTGGCAGAGTTGGTGAGCCTGAGAAAGCTGCATCAGACAAGGGTGTTAGTGCCAAGAGGTCCCTTCCGCCCAAGAGCTTTGTTCCTTCCTCAGTCCCCTTCCTGGAGGCCACACAGCATCCACACCCTGGGCTGCAGCCCTGCCCAAGACGGACAAGACATGCCCCAGCCTCTCCAAGGAGGAGGACGGAGTCCCACAGTGACGCGAATACCCCCAGAATCCCGATGCCACATGCGGCCCTGCAGGCCTTTATGAGGGTTGGGGAGTGACAGCCGGGTTCACTCCCACTCCTTCTCCTCCCCGATGGCAGTGGGGTACCAGGGACAATGAGATGCTCCCTGAGGATAACGGAGTGGCTGGGGTACGGGTGGGATTGGCAAGGCTCAGTCTTTCATTTATTCTCTGTGATGTTCTTTCTCTGCCCAAGGCCACCAGGTGTGACTGGCTGGTGACAGTTGCTGATTGGGGACCTAAGATAGATACAGAAAACAGGGAGATAGATCTTTTGCAAAGGGGAAGGAGAGCAAGAGATGGAGGAAGCGGGGAGGAAGGAGGGGAAGCGGACGTAAAAAGAATTAAGATGTGTCAGGTCCGTGTGCCAACTTCCCAAGGTCAGTGCAATCACTGTGTATTGCAAACTGGTACTAATAAACAGAACGGGGATCTGGCCTGTATACCGCTCTGTGCCTGCGTTTGTGCTCCCGCCACCAGGCTGCTGCTCCAGCCCTTCGTTCCTCCTCATGCCACCGGCCCTTTATCCGGAGCCCCAGCCTGAGCTACCCTACACCTGCCACCCGTACAGGCAGGTTTCCAGCTGCCTTCTGCCCTCGGGGCCGTTCCTCTTAACCCCCTTCCACTGTCCTTCATGAGTTCACAGCCCGGAAGGGGACCTGACATGTACTGTCAGTTACTCTTCGTTGACAGGACAACCCTTGAAAAGAGGGTGCTGTGTGCCAGGATGGCTAAGTGCTTGGTAACTCCCGTTCCTCACAGCCACCCCAGAGGCAGGCATTTGCATCACTCCCATTTTGCAGATGAGGACACTGAGGCAGAGAGAGCTTAGGTGACATGCCCAAGGCTGGCCAGCCAGCCACTAAACAGCCAAGCCAAGATTGAGCCCACACTGACACCCAAGGGCTGATCCTACTGTGTTGCCTCTTGGGGATGACAGTGACAGCAGGGTGACACTTTGTCACTGACAGAAAAGACACTGCTTGAATGCAGCTCACCCCTGGCTGAAGTCCCACTGCCCTCGGTGTGGCCATTTCAACCTTGTCAACCCTCCTGGACACCTGTCTTCCCTTCTACTAGGAGGACGGGGTCTCATGGCCTCAAGAACTATAAATCCAGGCACAGGAAATGCCTAAAGAATGATAGTTTTGTGAGACTCCAAACCAGAGACCCCTGGGGTCACCTTTGCTCCCTCAAGGCCATTTCCTGCTCTGGGAAATGGGCTGACTTAGAGGTGTCGTGTCACATGCTGCAAGGTCTGGTAGGCATTCAGTCACCACAGAACTGGCTCATTGCCAACAGTCCTGGCCCTGTGTGCACCTGCCCTGGATGGCCAGGTGACCCTGTCGGGCCACAGTGGAGCCAGGTGTGTGCGCCTCAGCCCGCCCTCGCACCCCGGACCTCGAATGTGTACATGGGACAAAGAGAGAAGCGCACGGGGCCCTGGAGATGGGATGGACGTGCAGCCCGTTCTGCCACCTGACAGTAGGTGGGGCGTACTTGTCAAAGGCTCCTTTACTGCAAGCAGAGGGAGTGGGTCCCACCCTTTCTGGCTCTCCCAGGGATCCCTTGATCCCAGTGAAGGCAGGGGATGGGGTAGGTGCCTGTGGGAGGGCACCTGGCAAGCCCTCTTTGCCAACTGCGGTTAACAAGTGGCAGCTCGCAGACCGGGGCAGACTGTGGTGACCCCGGGCGGGGACAGCCAATGAGCTCCCAGGATGCAGTGGCACCACTGGGCAGCCCGCCTGTCTTTGGCTGTTGCGGCAGCGGGAGGGGCCTGGGCCCACCAGTCAGGGCTGCCGGCCTTGTCTCCGGGTAGCCGGGGCAGATCTGCGCCGTAACTGGGAGAGAGCTCACTACACAGCAGGGGAGGGCTGCTCAGTTCTAACTCTGCTGGCTTCCTGGGGAGGGCTGGCTGTGGGGTGAGAGGGCAGATGGCTAGGAAGACTATGTGGCTAGAGATGAGACAGAAAAACTTGGGGACTTTTCCCACGGCCTGGATCAGGACTGGGCCAAGTCCAGGCTGGGGAGTGGGAGATGCGTGCAGTGAGGTGGAGGGGAGCAGGGACTGGGGACAGTGGCGGGTAGGGCCTCGTGCCAGGGACCCTGGCCCTGCACCCCTCTGAGCCCCTTCCCCTTTACATGGATGGAGCAGGCCTGGAACAACACTCACAACCTTAAAAGCCGTCAGCCTGGGCCACGAGTGAGGGGCAGCTGGGCTTGAACTCCTGTGACATGGGCTGGGCAGTGACGGTAGCAACAGGTGCCTGTCCCCCTCTCCAACCCCCTTGCTCAACTCAGACCCACCACGGCCAATCACGTAATAAACATATATTTATAGATGTACAATTTCAGAATTCTAATTCAAGAAATACAGCTTTTTAGGGGATCCTTTAGGATCTATATTCTTATTGCACATGGCTCAGCCCATGTAGGGACAGCGATCAGGACCAGACGGTGGTGTGGGCAGAGCACCAGGGCCACCACAGGTGTGGTACTCTGGCCTGCGTCCAGTTCTTATGATCTCTCTGGCCAGGACGGCCACTTCATTGCAGGGTATGACGTTGTTTAAAAACCAGATTTGACATTTCCTTACCAAACTTCTTTTCCAGCAAGATTCCTATTTGTTGGGGGACTTCTAAGAGCCAAGAGAAACTCTGGGAGGACAGTGGCCGCCTCGTGGCTGGCAGCTTGGGGAGTAAGGCTTTGGAAACGGCAGGCTCCACACCACACCCACCGCCACAGGAGAACTCTGGAAAAACAGCGATTCCAAAAGGCCCAGTAGAAACGTAGCAATAAATAAAACCTTTCCCCACCCCCTGGCAGCAACTGCTGCTTTGAGAAAAATCCTCATTTGAAGGGGAGGGTTAAAAACACCATTCTGGTTTAGGTGAGGAAGCCTGGTGGTCACGTCTGTGGCAGGCGACGATGGAGGCACCACAGATGTGGACTTTTCTTTGTGAGTCAGGCTGCTGCAGCGCTCACTTCGGCAGCACATATACTAAAAACAGGCTGCTGCCCTGGGGTTCTGGGCTGATTCTGGGAGGGAAAGCCTTCTGGAGTCCTTGGTACATGACTTAGGAAGACCAGTGGCACCTCTAAGGCAGAACCCACTTGGGGACTTGGGCGGGAAGTGCTGGGCGGAACCTGGCCCCTCTCTGAGCTTTGCCATGCTGTGGGCAGGGCACTAGCTCAAGGGCTCCCGGGGACCAGGACAGAGAGCTGGCAGCAAGGGTGGCAGCTGGCGTGGCTGGCCTCACCCGAGTACCCTGGCTCAACACTGACCTGGTACCTGCTCCTGGCCACCTTTCTCCCCCCATAGCCTGCTTCTTCTGCAGCTTAACTAAAACCTGGCAACCTCCAGAAGTTTCCATGGATTTATACCATCATGATTACTGCTGCCATCAAAAACAAGCCGCACTGGGCCGGGGCGGGGAGGCGTTCAAAGCATACGACCCATCTTTCCTTATGCTGCTGGCTATGGCTAACATCTAGCTTTGGAAGAACCAGGCTGCCTTCCCCGAACAGGCCTCGTTTTCTAACACAGAAGCAATCAGCTGAACAACTTAACCCAATCTCTGCATAGTTTAAAAAGTAGACTATATATATATATATCTTTATATGTGCCTATTTACATATAAATAGATATATATACACCCACACGCATCTCTAAGTTACATTATAGGAGTTCTCTTTCCTCCTCTATTCGGGCTCCTCCAGCAGGTGACTCTCTCTCCTCCTGGGGGGAGGAGAGGCTGCTGGGCGGCCCCTCCCCCAGATGTTCGCGGCAAGTTTTACATTCTACTTTCGTTGCCATGGTTTCTGTATCCTAGGAGCCAGCGATGCAGAGCCTCTGCCAGCCCTGGGAGGGAGGAAGCAGCCCCGTGGCAGGTTTTCTGTCTGTCCTAAGAGCTTTCTGCATTTACTGGGTGAGAGAGAGGGCAGTTGTGCGATGTTCGGCCTCCAATTCCATTTTAATTTTTTTTTTTTTTGTCTTTGTGTGTCTTTCCTTAAATATACAGTCCGTCACCTTGGCTCAGTATATGTCACCAGAAATTCTCCAAGGATTTCATAGTCTGGGGAGGAAAGTGGGAACAGTTAGCTGGGAGGTCTCGCCCTCCGCCTCCAGCTCAGCCACACAAACAAGCAGCCTGCTCCACGCCCTACGGCCCACTCAGCCCCTCTGCAGCTGGAGGGACTGGGGGGACACAGCCAGAGAGGAGGTGGGCGGTACCGATGCAGAGAACAGCCTCACGGCTCTGCCCACACATCTCCCTCTGGCCAGGCTGCCTGCTCTGGGGTGCTGGGAATGCAGCCCGCTGCCCACAGGCGGGCTGGGGAGGCAGCGTACCTGCTGCCAGCCACTTTCATTTTCTCCCCGCCCCTTCTGGGCCGACCCTGAACTCGTGACCTTCTGTTCCCTTCCTCAGACCACAGGCGAGATGCCGGGCGAGGCCGGATGCCTGTGGCTTCCAGGCTGCCAGGTGCAGTGGCTCTGGAGTGCACCCCATGTCCCACCGCAGGAGCAAGAGCAGGAGCAAGAGCACCACCGCAGGACCATCCTGGCCCAGCGCCTCCTGCTGGGAAGGATGCAGGAGGGGAGTGCTTGGCCCACTCTCCTCAGTTCTTCCTGGTGGCAGGCAGTCCTGTGCGTGGGGTCTGCCTTGGGCCCAGCAGTGTTTGGTGGCATGAGCAATTGCCAGCTGTGTGCAGGAAAGGGCTGCAGTGACAGGATGGCTGGAGGGGACCAAGGAGCCATGAGCGGACCTCAGGAATAGCTATGGACTCCCACGTATCTGGCTCTCAGGTGACCAGAGCCTGAGGGCCAGGGAAGATGTACAGAGGGGTAGGAGGAGAGACCATGACCCGGGGGCTGTGACTGCTCTGCTTCCATGTTGGCCCCAGAGTTGTCCCACCCCTGGAGGCGAGGCTGGGGACGAGGCTGTGGACATCACCATCAGGCCTCCTCCCTCCCTCCCCTGTCTCAAGACCATGGCCAAAGCTGCCAGGAGTTGCAGGGCAGTGGCAGCCCTGGCTCATACTTGGACCTGGCTGATGTGGATGGCCCAGGACTATCCATGCAGGGAGGCCTGCACCTCTGACAGACGGCTGCAGCTCGGAGTGCCCATCTTCTGTGCTTTGTGGTACATGTCTGTGTCGCCGAAGTAGCGGGCCCGGTATAGCAAGCCTTCCTCTGCAAAGCAACGGGGCAGGGTTAGGCACAGCCAGTGCCTCCTGGAGCCTGCCAGGAGGCCTGCCTGGGCCTGTGAGGGGAGGAGGCAGGCAGAGGAAGCCTGGAACAGGCCCAGGAGCTGGGGCGAACTGGTCCCTGTGCAGGGAGACACTGGAAGAGCAAAGACTATGGCTCCCCTTTGGAAGGAACAACCCAGGCCACTTCTGAAGGTCCAGGTGCACAATCAGTGGGTGGCCAGAGGTCTCCAATCCATCTACATATTCATCCCTGGTGGCCAAAAAAACGGCTGATTGTAGCAATTTATGGGAACCTGGAGGAAACTGCCAGGTGGCTTTGGCTGGCACAGAGCAGTGCCAGCTGCTGGACCCACAGAGCACTGGGTGAGTAGGGCTTTCTCCTTCCCCTAGTCTCGTCTGGTCCCCAGCCACCCTCCCAACACCACACACACACGCACACACACTTACTTTGCTGCTTTTCCTTCCAGCAGTTGTTTCGGAGGTTGGCGATGTAATCATCTTCCACATTCCGTTCAACTGTCTTGAGGCTGGAGCCGGTGTACTCCTCTGAGAAAGTGTCTGCCACGTAGTAGACGACACTCAGATGGTCGGTGACTCGCCTGTGGACATGGCCCACCGACCTGGCCAGAAAGTACACAAGGTATAAAGGGCACCTGGGTCCCCCAGCCCAGGGCAGTGGGTGGGTGACAGGCCCCATGATGGGAGGTGCCACACAGACACAGAAGTGGATGGTTCCCTCCCACCCTGCTCAACATGAAGATCTGCAGCAAAGCCGAGTGTCCCTGCTGTGCAGCGCCCTGGCTACTCTGCTACTGCACCACTGACCTGGGGGCCTTTGAGAAGCACTTTCTGAGAAGAGGCCCTGGCCTGGGGAGCTGGGGACCTGCAAGGAAGGTGGGCTCTGTCTCCTGTCCCTCCATTTCCCCATCACTCCTCTGAGTCCACTGATGCTGAGGGCCTGCCTGCCTCACTAAGAGCCTCTCATTTACAATGTAGAGCCACAGGGACGAAGATGACAGGCTTGGGGGTGTGGCTAAGGAGCAGGGCATGTGCAGAGCACGCACGAGGGCTTGGGTTAGCTCCTCAGCACCAAAAAAAGGAGCAAAACTGCCTGAGAGGGTCTAAGGAGCCGAATTCTTCCAGCTTCAAGTACTGGCTCTGCAGGATTGGCAAGAGCCTCAACATCAAGACAGAGCCACCACCCAGGAAGGACACCCCCACTCCACATGTTACTCCTCATCTCTCCACCCACAGGGAAAGGAAAGGGGCTGGCCTCAGGCCAGAGAGGCTGAGGAGGGCTGTTGGTCCAGTGGGCCAACTCTGCCCCCTGCTGGTTGTGAGGGGGCCTGCCAGACCCCTCTCCCAGCCGGCACCTGGGCGTGAGCAGGGGCTTTTGGGAAGCAAAGGTGATGCTCATTATGTATCAGACACTGGGCCAGGCACTGGATAGGAAGGAAGGAGCTGACAAAGGATCAGCTAACTTGTCCAAGCTCACTACTGGCAGCTGAGACCAAGTATTTATTCAACAAATATTGTGGAGCATTTCTAATGAGCCACACATTTCAAATGCATTACTCATTAGTTTTCACAAGCATGTGGACCTTATTATTCCTGTTTTATAGCTGAGGAAACCAAGGTTATGCACCTTGCCCAGGGAGAAGCTGGGGTTCAGAGCCACCACGGCTTTTACTCTAGAGCCACTGTCTTTTCCAGGTCTCAGGGCCCCAACAAGATTCCTTTTTTCTTTAGGCGGAGTTGTGGATCGAACCCACTGAGTCACACCCCAGCCCCTTAATGAGAATGTAAGAGCAGAGGTTAATTTCAGGGTCAGCAAATAAGACAGGAGTGGGAGGGAGTTACAGAGCCCGTGAAATCACATGCGCATAGTGTGTGCACTGTGCCACTAGGGAAAAGGTCTGCAGGTTACACTGCATCATCTTAGGGGCCAGGAGCCTAAAAAGATGAAGAGGCTCAGCTCAAGGGACTGTTTCTTCTTGTTCCCTTTCTTCTCCTTTCCCCTCTTTCCTTTCCTTTCCTTTCTCCTTCCTATTCCTCTCCTCCCCTCTCTTTTCCCTGCTTCCCTTCCACCTTCTGATCCTGGAGAAAGAATCCAGGGCCTTTGCACTGAGCTACATCTCTAGCCCTTTTATTATTTTTTTACTTTGAGACAGGGTCTCACTAAAATCACTAAGTAGCCTAGGCTAGGTTCGAACTTGCAACCCTCCTGCCCTAGCCTCCTGAGCCACTGGGATTATAGGTGTGCACTACCACACCTGGCTTAGACTGTGTGTTTCCTTCACTCTAAATCAGCCTCCTGCATTATGCTCAGGAACCTGCTAGATCCAGGTGGGAAAGACGGTCCCCAATGAGGGTTGAGACTCCAAAGCCCCATTTCGCCCTCCGCCCTGGCCCAGCCCTGGGAGCAGGTACTCACGGTCTCGGGCTCAGACTGTAGGGCGGACTGGAGACCATGAGCTGACTGAGCGCTGACACGAGGATCAGGATGAGGATGGGCATCAGCTGGACAAATACCCCTAGCCCGCCCTGGAGGAAGAGCCACCCATCACTGGCTGGCCACACTGCTACCAGGTCCTTGGCACAAGGGAGCCCGGGTGACCAGGACACCACGTTCCCCTTTCCTTTCGGGAAGTCTCCCAACTACAGAAGCTGCTCCACCTGCCAGCTTTCCCAGATAAAAACAGCAGCATTGGGGAGGCAGGGCGTGCATTTACTTGTGCATCCTTTTCTGAGTTTCGAACCAAGCAAATACATTATCAACTAAAAAACTAGAAACTGGGCTGGGTGGGGGTGTAGCTCCGCTGTAGAGCGTTTGCTTAGCACGGGTCCCGAGTTCAGTCCCCATCACCGGAGAAACAAAAACCAAACTAGAAATAAAAATTAATATATTCACTGTGTGATAATTTGTGATTCTAAAAACTCTTCTCTATGTTAAATACAAAATAAACTATTTTTTTAAAAGAAAGGGTTTTAAGAAACGAACAAATAAATACTTGGTGTCAGAGCATGAAGACCCTTTGCCTGCCAGCATTTTAAACGCTTTGCAGTATCTGAATGTCAGCCAGCTGCCTGGCTGTTGATCTGAGGCATGAGAAATGTGTTTGAGCTGGGTGTGGTGGCAGGCTGGAATCCCAGCATTTAGGGAGGCCAACACAGGAGGACTGAAGTTTGAGTCCCACCTGGGCAATTCAGCCAGACGCTGTCTCAAAAAAAAGGACAAGACGTAGCTCCGGGGTAGTGCACCCCTGGGTTTGAACCCAGGACTGCAAGTCAAAAAAGAAAAGTGTTTCAAGCACTGATTATAGTTCCTGTATGCATTTTTTCAAGAGTGCTAAAAAGCCCCTATGTTGCCATTCTTTATAATTCTCAGGAAATTTAATTCTACTGCTTGGAAATTGTCACTTTGTGCTTACAAACAAATGGACTGCACAAATGCTAGACACATGGGAAACTGCAGGTGGAGAAGTTTCTGCCTCAATTTCCAGCAGAGGCCATTGAATTCCTGTGCCCTTGGGCAATGCAGAGTGTGGCTCCCTCTGGCGTCGCTCAGTAGAATGGCAAGTGGGAGCCAAAATGGCTCTTGGCATAGACTTGTGGGGCCCTGTGGGTCCCAGGAAGGACAGGGTGGGATGCCACTGCCCCCTCCAGGCCCTGCACCCCGGGGTGGGCTCAGTGCCCTCCCCTACTCTTGCCATCCCCTTCTTCACTCACGTCACCCTGGTTGTCCCTGCGGTCCTGCCTTTGCTGGTAGGTGTAGCGCATACGGCCATTGCTGTAGACGTGGACGTTACCTGGGAGTCAGAGGGACTGAGTCAGACAGGGGGGCTACTGGGAAAGAGAGGCTGGCAGCCAGTCCCCATCACCCCAGGGAGACGTGGCCGTGGGAGAGTGGGGGACTTACTAGAAGGGAAGCCACCGCCAAAGAACATGTTGAAGAGGTCTTCAGGGGAGATGTCGGCCTCGAAGCCACGGTGGAAGTCCCCATGCCCATGGCCATGCCGAGCAGCCTGGCCCTTGTCATCACCAAACTGGTCATACTGTTTCCTTTTCTCTGGGTTGCTGAGTACCGCATATGCTGTGCCAATAGCTGGAAAGGGGACAGAAAGGTCAGGCTGGGAGGCTGGTGTGGCTTTCAGCTCAGGTGGTGCTGTGGCGGGGGGAGGGGTCCTTGGGGCCCTGGAGGTGGGGCAGGTGTGGGGCAGGTGTGGGGCGGCACGTGGAGGAAGGGCCTCGATGAGTGTGGCAGCCTGCGCGGCTGGAGGGCTCTCCCACCTCGTGGCAGGCCCTTGGCGATGTCCTCTCAGTCACTCCTACCAACAAAGCTGATGCCACTTCTAGGGGCGCACTGACGCTCGGGGAGGACAAAGGACTTGTGATGCTCACTCGTCTCTGAGGCTGCAGGGCCAGGAATCAAGCCAGAGGTGCCCTGCTTCAAGCTTTCTTGCTGAGATTATGGAAATCACCAAAGCCCTTTCCTCATTTCTCTCTCCTGAGGTGCCCAAGGGGATGATGGGACATCCCTTTCTGGTGGGAACTGAACTTGAAGCTATGGTAACCAACACGGGCCAGGCACACCAGGTCTGTGTCGCAGACTGGAAGGCGCAGGGACTGGTGGTGAGGGCCAGTCCTTGGGTTCCAGTCAAGACTCTGCGGCTGGTTGTGTGGCCAGGATGAGTCCCCTTCTCCCTGGGGGCCCCGTGGCCTCCCCTCCAGAGCTCCCCAGGCAGGGAGCTCATGTCTCCAAGGCCACCAGCTCTGAGTCTTCCCCAGGCTCTGGCTCCTCAAGCCACCCCCTTGCTCACAGCCGCATCTGCCTCACAGCTTGACAAGTCTCCACTGCCACCTCCAGCCTCTGGGTCCTGTCGAGGGGCTGCAGTGGAATGTTACCCACTGCCGTCCTGCCGCCTGTACCGTTCTCCTCCTCCCTCTGAGGCAGCCCCGAGACAACGCAAATCTAAATGAATACAGGTGCCCGATTTGGGCCAGAAGTGATGCACCCTTTCCAGCAGGCCCAAGGCTAGAGACCGCTGTGTCCTCACTGTGGCCTCGGAGGTGCAGACATGTGCTGGGGCAGTGGGCTGTGGCTGTGGGCGTGGAGGAGGCTACCAGACCAGAGGCGCCTGAGATGGGGCGCTTACTGTGAGCGAGTTGGGAGGCTGCTGCCGCCCCAGGCACTGGGTGACTGAAGAGCTCCTAAAAGTCTTACCTCGGGCCCCTCCTAGAGTGCCAGGAATGAGGAAAGGGGGCAGGAAAGGCACTATGTGAGCTTTAACAGACTCTGTGTGGCTGGAGGCGGTTCCTATGACCTTGGGAAGTAAAACCTGAGCCTGAGACCACTTCCCCACTCCCTCAGAAGGCCGTGTTGGCCCTGCTTCCAAGGACGAGAGATAGAAGCCCTGCGACGCCAGGATACCAGGGCCACTCACCTTTGAAAGCTTCCGTGGCGCCAGGCGCGTGGTTCTTGTCTGGGTGGAATTTGAGGGCCAGTTTGCGGTAGGCTTTCTTCAGGTCCTCATCTGAAGCTCCTCTGCTCACTCCCAGGATTTCGTAGTAGTCCTTACACTGCTTGACCCTGGGAGGTGAGAAGGGTGTGGGAGGGCTGCCGTGTGCGGGGCCCCAGCAGGGCACAGCTGACTGCCCCTCTGGGTCTTCCAAACCCCTCAGGCCAGGCCAGCCCCTTCTCCCTCTGCTCACAACTCCCTCCTGGGAGGTGACTGTGGAAGGCTTGTCACTGTCTATCATCCACGGGCAGGTATGTCCCGAGTTTACCCAACTGTACTCTCTCCTGGCAACCTGAGTCTTGAGTGCATAACTAGAAATGGCAGGTGTGTGTTCACCTCAAGCACAGGGCTGTTGGAAACCCTGGCTTCTCTCCACTAATACTTACATTTGAGTCCTTGAAGACTCTGGCCTTCTCTGGGTCTTCCAAACTCCTCATATGAAGTTCCTATCACCTACAATGCTGGGCTTGTCTGGCTAAACCTGGCCTGCCTTATGGCAAACTACGGTCGCGCTTGGTCACACAGAGGCTGATGGCTCTGGTCTTAAAGCTTGCCAAGTGATGGGAGTGTGACCTGAGTGTCCCCGAGGCTAGCTGGCGGGGACAGTCTAGTCCTGAGAAGCCCTGGCCTGACGGCCTCCAGCCTGGTAGCTGCTCAGTGGTACCATTCTGCCCCCGCAGGCTCTGGGCTGAAAAGGGCTTTGTTGGGGTGGGGTGCGGGCTGGGGGCACTCCAGAGGGTGAGACCAGGCTCCATCTCTGACAAACAGAGCTGTGTAGAGGCCTGGGGCCCGCCGGGCCAGGGGCAGAGGACACAGCCGTGTCAGCGTTTCCCATGTCTGCTGTGGGCCGTCTTGGTGGAGGCAGACAGTGGGCCTTGTGGGAAGTGAGCCAGGCCTCCCTTTCCATCCTCCAGGACCCTCCAGGGCCACCCAGCCACAGGCAGAAATGGGGCTGTGCAGTGCCCATGATGTTTGGCTCCTGCTGGGCCCCACCTTTTCACCGCTGCCACCTGTTCTGCAGTATAGCCTTTGGGGCTCTCTCCTCCTCCAGCTTCACCGTTGGCCGAGGGGGCGTCACTTCCTCCTGCTTTCCTGTGGGTCGTGTGGGTAGCATCTGTGGGATGGGCTTGGTCACCGGCAGACTGTGGTTTCTGGTTGAGGGACTCGATCAGAGCTGTGCAAAGCAAGGACACTGCTGAGGGCTGCTGTGTGACCAGGTCGCGGGTCTTGGCCTACCACTCCCCTCCACGTGTGCCTCCCCCGACTGGGCCTGAGTCATCTCTCTCTACGAGCCAGAGCCCTGGGGATGGCAAGGCTACAGATTGCGCCCCCCCATTAACAGTATTAATTTTACTAATAGAATTAACAGTAAACCCACATACTTCATGCACGAGTGTGAAATAAATGCCTTGTTTTTCAGATATTCTGTGTGCATGTGTATATATACTGTCTTCATTAACCTAAGCAGAATTTTGATATTCTGATAATTTTTCAAAAGCACACTTGGGTTTTATTAATAAACCCTTCAGTATTGGATTTAGTTCTACTTTCTTTCTTTCAGTATATTTGTTTGGTTTTTATGCTGCTCTTTTTTTAAGACTCCATTTCTTTTTTCTACTGAACTCATTCAAATCTATATATACCTCTCTGCACTGCATCACTGGCCTATCTAAAACATTCAGTCCCTTGTACTATGTCCTGTTGTTTTTTATTTTTATTCTTGGTCTTTAAAATGCTTTAATATTAAATTAATATTATTAGTACAAAACTGATTAAGTTGATATCGAGTTAATTTTAATGTTTCCTAATTTAAAAAAATTATGCTGTTCAATGTAATTGTTTATTAACATAGTACATCAGAGTTATAAACTGTTTAACATTCCTAGTTTAGATTTAATAGTATTATTCCCTTTCAATTCAGGACACGATAGTTTTGTTTCCCACACTGTGATAAAATTTACCCTCATTTTCTTTGTTAAGTGTACAGCTGTGTTAATGGGATATGGGTCTTTTGTCTTCTTTTTTTTGAGAAGGGGGTCTCACCATACAGTTCAGGCTGGCCTGTAACTCACTACGTAGCCTCAAACCTGAAGTGATTCTACTGCCTCAGCCTCCCAAGCACTGAGATTATAGATGTGCCACCATGCCCGGCTTTTATGTTTTGAGATAGGGTCTCACTATGTAGTCCAGGCTGACCTCAAACTCACAGTTCTCCTCCCAAGTGCTGGGATTATAGGCATGCACCACCATACCCAGCTTCATTTTTATTTTTTTGCAGTGCTGGGGACTTGCATGCTGGGCAAGTGCTCTGTGACCGAGCTATACTCCCAGCCCTAGATCATTTTTATCTATTTTTTTTGGTTTTTACATTTCTTTTTTTCTAAATTAGTACAGTACATGTTTGCAGTACACAACGATTACATTCATCGTGGAGAGCTGGTACACATAGGTCATTTTTAAACTCAGCAAAAACAAGCAAACAAACAAGCCATTAATCTTCGGATTCTTTTCTGGGTCAGGGATTTAGCTCAGTGGTAGAGCGCTGGCCTAGCACGTGCAAGGCCCCGACTTTGATCCCCAGCACCCCCCAAAAAAAGAAAAAAAAAATTCAGATTCTTTTTAAGTCCCAAAGCAGTGTGTCTGACAGTCAGCCCTGTCAAGGGTTGAAATGGGAGGGTCCTCTGCAGCCAGGACACTGCTTAGCAGGCCCACGTGACGAAGCAGTTCTGATTGGGAAGGGCGATTCCTGGAGGCCTTCGCTTAGCAGTGAGGAGGAATGAGGGAAACGGCTTTCCCCAGAGGACCAGGGATGGTGTGAGACTCAGGGAAAAACACCTGCTGTGGTTACTACTTGCTACTGACTGGTACATTTTCCAAATGGCTGGCAATGTCAACAGTCCTACTTCAATATTTGGGGTCTACACAGGGCATTCACTGTTACCCTTAGGGTCACAGTTATTCAAATCCAAGTCCTTAGTTCCTGCTGGCTCAGTGAGGAGGGGCTCACATCCCTGGCATAAGTCCCTTGTGCCCATTTAATCCAGGCACGAAACCAGCTTGGAAAACCCCACTCATGCCTGGCCACAGGCCCTGGGCAGCGAATCCCAGAGTCCCCGACAGGCTCCTGGGAACCCATGAGGCCAGGACACCTCTGTGCTGAGCAAGGGCGGCTGCACAGCTGGACCAGGGCCGGGCTTCCTTCCAGGTGCTGCTGTACTCAGGGTGGCGTGCTGGGCGCACACCTGGGCCTCACCCCAGGGGCCCGGAGTAGGGTGTGCTGGGCACGGAGCACGGGCTCAGGTGGACCCTGTGCCCACAGCCACTGCTGCTTATCGTGGCAAACTCGCTGAGTTTGCAGCTGGACGTCCGAGCACAGGAGCTGATGGGAAGCGGCGGGGTTGCTGCAGGAGCCCAGAGCTTCTCAAGCAGGAGCAGTGGCGCTACCACCTCAGAGCGCTTGCATCTCCATTTCTGCAGGGCTTAGCTCATTCAGCCATCAACAGCCTAGAAACTGCCCACTACCTACCATCACCCTACACAACTGGTTAAGTGTCAGACACACACTTGAACTCCAGGATGTTCAGCTCCAGGGTCCTTGCTCTTAATTCTATTGCTATCCCAGACTACACATCTGACAAGAGAGCCCAAGCCAAAAAGTCATTCTGAGTACAGAAGAAACATTAAATTCAGAGAGACGGAGATTTAGCTGAGCATGGGCACACACCTGTAATCCCACCACTCAGGAGGCGGAGGCAGGAGGATCCCAAGTTTAAACCCAGTCTGGGCAACTCAGTGAGACCTTTTCTCAGATAAAAAAGGGCTAGGAATGTGGCTCAGAGTGAAGGCCCTGGATTTAATCCCCAGTACTGGGGGTGGGGTGGGGGTGACTTACCAATAGTCTACGACCCTGCCTGATCTATGAGATCTGTCCAAACCTGCTTCCTCACAATGGTGGATAAAGATGAACTAAGATAATGTGTGTGACATGTGGCATAGGGACTGGCACAAAGGCACGTTCTGAAGGAGTAGCTGCTAATGTCATGGCTTAGACCGTGGTGGCGAACCTATAGCACGTGTGCCACAGTGGGCTATTTGTATCACTGAAAGCTCTAAAAGGTTCACCATCACTGGCCTAGACTGAGGAACCAGACATGGAAGCAAAGCAAAAGAAGAAAGCAACGGATGATGAAATGGAAGTCCAGATGGGACAGGGTAGAAGTTGCTTATTTTGGTTTCTCTGAAGTTCCAGGGGTCCGGGCTGAGCCTGACATTTCCTCAGGGCAACAACTAGTCATTCAGTTGCCACAGATATGGAGGAGCATTGTCATGGGATGGGCTCTCGCTGGTGAGACCAGGGAAGGTTCTGGAAGGTCTGGAGCCCTGAGGTACTCTAATTGCCCCACACTGCAGAAAGAGAAGCCAAAGGGGAAGGACTGCGCTCTGGGTCACACAGAAGATTCCTGCTGGAGTTGAGGACTAAAGATTTCTGGTTGCTGGAAATGGGTCGCTCTTGTGGGCTGGATGCCTCCTTGCCAGGCCCGTGGGATGTGACTGCCCCACCCTGACTCACCACGACATCCCTTCCAACAGTGGCTGACAGGCAATGTGACCGGCGAGGAGAGAGACAGCTGAATGCTAACCCTGGCTCTGCCCCTGCCCAGTAGAGCTGGCAGGCCTTTAAAAAGCCGGGAAATTGGAGGAACAGAAGAGCTGTGGTGGGAGAGGGGGCAACTGAGGGGGGCAGAGAGGATTTCTGTGGCCAGAGCCACTAGGGCTGCCCCTCCTCACACCAACTGGAGTCGGACTGCCCGCTGCTCCCACTCGGCTCTGGCCTTGCTGGGAGGGTCACCCTCGCTGGGTTAACTTAGCTTCGCCAGGCAAAACTGTCTCTCCCTTTGAAGCGCTGAGAAAGTCCTGGCCAGTATGTGGGGCCCGAGAACTCAGCACGGGCCCCGCAAACAGGAGAGTGCCTGTTACTGTAACTTCGGTTATCAGGCAAGTAGCTGAGTTTAGGATCTGTGCACCTGCAGTGCTCGAAACAACTCAAGGAAAGAAGAGGTCAAAGCAGGGAGAGAGCCTGGGATTAGAGATTGTCAGCTCTGGGTCCTCTGTTAACTGAGCTGTATTTGCCAAGTTATCTAATTCTGCAGTGAAGACGTGATCCTTCCCTCCCAGCGCTGCTCTGAGGGGTTAAGGACAGGTGTGCTGGTACATGCCTGTAATTCCAGCACTCAGGAGGGTGAGGCAGAAGGATCCCCATGAGTTCAAAGCCAGCCTCAACTGCTTAGCAAGACCCTGTCTCAAAAAACCAAAACATGCACAGCAAAAGAAACTACCAACAGAGCGAAGAGACAACCCACAGAGTGGGAAAAAATTTTTGCCAGCTATTCCCCTGACAAAGGACTAACATCTTGAATATATAAAGAACTCAAAAAAATCAGACCCCCCAAATTTAAAGACCCAATCCAAAGTGGGCAGCAGAAATGAATAGACACTTCTCAGATGAAAAAGTAGAAACAGCAGATAGACATATGAAAAAATGTTCAACATCACTGGTCATTCGAGAGATGCAAATTAAAACAACCCTGAGAGTCCACCTCACTCCAGAAAGAATGGCTATTATCAACAAATCAGCCAATAACAAATGCTGGAGGGGCTGTGGAGAAAAAGGAACCCTTCTCCATTGTTGGTGGGAATGCAGACTGGTACAACCGCTATGGAAATCAGAGTGGAAATTCCTCAGGGAACTAGGACTAGAGATTCCATTTGACCCAGCTATTCCACTACTTGGTATCTTCCCAAAAGAATTAAAATCATTATACCGCAGGGATATATGCACCCATGTTTATAGCAGCACAGTTTGTAATAGCTAAATCTTGGAAGCAGCCCAAATGCCCATCAACAGCAGAAAATGTGGTTTTTTTATACAATGGAGTACTACTCTGCCATAAAGAATGATAAGCTTGAGATATTCCTAGGTAAATGGATGCATCTTGAGGCCATACTCTTAAGTGAAATAACACACATGTTTAAATACTGCATAGTTTCTCTGGTGTGAGAAACTGAAGTGTAAATAAAGACTAAAATGTATTATATTGGGAAAGGGAAGAAAATGTCCAAATGGGAAAGGGAGCAAGGGAGGGGGAAAGGAACAGAGGGACAAGAGAAATAAGAAATGGAAGGAAAAAATGGAAACAAAGCTTTTGTAAATAGGGAGGGAGAAGGGGGTGAGGGGAATAGGAAAAAAAGAAGCAACAAGATATATCATGTACAGGTACATATTCCCTATGATGAATGTTATCCATATGTACATCTAAAATGTACCATTAAAATAAAATTTAAAAAAAACACAAAAAACAAACAAACAAAAAAACCCAAAACAACAATAACAACAAAAACAAAGACAGCCTCGGCTACGTAGCGTTCAAGGCCAGCATGAAATACATAGCGAGAACCAAGAGGCACCATGTACAGGTACAAAACAAACATGATAAATGTGATCAATATATGTACAATGTACCAATACATGTTCTTGGTTAAAAAAAAAAAAAAAGAAATACATAGTGAGACCCCCATCTCTAAACAAAACATAACAAAAAGCCAATGAAATAAAGTGCCCAGAGGGTTCAGTGTACCATGGGGGTCATGAAGGTTTACTGATTTAAATGGACAATCCCCACTTCGGGCCTTGCCAGTCCTAGGGTATCTCTCACACTTAGATGGTGAGTGCCAAAATCCTGCGGCACTTAATCGTCCCCTCTCTGTGTGCTGGCCCTCTCGACTTGGGCTGGATCCTAGTCAGCCATTTCACAGAACTTTTTTTGTGAGGGATGCTAGGGGTCGAACTCAGGGCTTTGTGCTTGCTAGGTGAGCGCTCTACCACTTGAGCTAAATCCCCAACCACCGTTTCATAGAACTTTAGTCAGCCAGAGCTGCAAGGGTCCTTAGAGATCATCCAAGCCAACCCGCTCTTTGTATGCTGGGGAAATTGAGGCTCACAGATGTTCTCATGAACTCCAGGAAGAGCTGGTATTTTCCACCACTGTTCCTAAATTGCAGGCAGAGCCAACAACTACTGAGAAGCCAGGTCCTAGATAGAAACTGTCAGAAAAGGACTAACTGGCTAGGCGTGTTGGCATACACCTGCAATCCCAATGCTCTGGAAGGCTGAGGCAGGAGGGTCACAAGTTCAAGCTCAGCCTGGGCAACTCAGTGAGACCCTGTTTCCAAAAAAAAAAAAAAAAAAAAAATTAAGAGAAGGCTGGGGAGTTCAGTGCAAAGGCTAAGTTCAAGCTTCAGGACTGGAGGCAGTGTGGGGGAGATAGAGAAAGAGAAAAAGAAAAAAAAAAAAACTAACTGGTTCCATTACCTCCGCTCTGTGACCTCCCATTTTATGGTCCCTCTATTGCTTCACAATGCAACCATCCAGCCAACCGCGCCTCCTTGTCGCACCCCTCGGTCGGAGTTTCAAATCCCCTTACTTCCCTCCACTGAGGCCAACACTGTGAGGTCCCCCAGCCCCTCAAGTTGCTCTGATCCCTCCCTCTATCCATCGTTCCACTTCTCCAAGGTCTCTCCGGATGGTCTCCCTCATCCCTTGTATGCCCTGACTTGTCCTTTTCCCATGTGACCTTGGCAGCATCCGACAATACTGCCCACCACCTCCGTGACAATCCTCTCCACAGCTACGGCCGACACCCTCTCCTGGGACTGCCTCTTCCTGCCATTGGTCCAGCTCATTCTGTCATTTCCTCTGCTTCTGTCCATTGGTTAAGGGCAGGTGTGGACCCTCGTTGTGCCCAAAGCAAGTGTTTCTCCATGTTCTACCTCTTCCCACGGTGACCTCAGCCATGCACACTCCAGTGAGCCCCAGCAAATGGATCCCACTTTCACCTAGCACCTGGAGCTTCCTCCTGAGCCCCATGCTGACAGCACACCTGGATGATCCCACCTCCCACTCTATTTCTATTTCTACACTTTGGGACTTTTCCTGGTCACAGTTTCAACTCATTGTCCAGCATCCCATCAAATTCTCCTCAGCAGCATCCCCACAAAGGCTTGGTGCCTCCTCTCTGATGATCTTACTCTTATCCATACTGCCTTACCTCAGAGCCCCCAGAATTTCTAACCTACTTTAGGCCATTGTCTCCCAACTTTTTTCTGCCTTGCGTCTCTCTTCCCTCTTTCTCTCATTCTTCTCAAAGGAGAACAGTTCCTTACCTTATTCCCGTCATCACAAACTTAAATGATTTTCTCGCTAACTACAGAAGAAAGTGAAACTCTCTCGGCCTGGCAGAAAAAAAGAGTTCCATAATCTGGCCCCATTTTACTTTCCAATTTGACTCCTCTATATACAAATTCTCACTTGCACTGTCTCATAATCTTGCTACATCTAATACCCTCTACCAAGAATCTCACAACTTTTGGTTTCCATATCTTTTCCCAGCACGCCTCTCTCGAGTCTCATGCCTTCCTCCAAATTGCAGTCCAAATGCTGCCTCCTGTCATACTCTCTAAGCCTTTCCCCTCAGTGCAGTAACAGTTTTTGTTTTTTTTTGAGACAGGTCTTGCTGTGGAGTACAGGTTGACCTTGAACTTTCAGTGATCCTCCTGCCTCGGCCCCCTGGGTGCCAGGATTATAGGTGTGAGCCACCACGCCTGGTGAGCATTCAGGAAATTGCGTGCCATGTCCTCTTTGCTCTGTGCTCCTCTCCCCCTACCACAGGGGTAGAGTTTGGATTTTTCATGACCACCCTTAAGTCCTTAGAATCTAACACTGCTTAATGTTTGTTAAGTTACAGTTTTTGTCTTTCATCTTGCAATACTTTTCCCTGTAAGTCTGTCTCCTTTACTGGACTAAACTCTGAGGGAAGAGATCACATTTTGCCACTCTTGCTATACCACTTAGCACTGAGCATGGGACTCTGCAAACAGAACAAAACAAAATGAAAAAGGTTCTCAACAAAATGGGTTGCACTGAGTGAGTGTTTGGAATAAAGCTCAAACCCAAAGCATCCAATGTAGATGACCACTTCATTTTTTTTTTTTTTTTTTTTTTTTGGGTGCTGGGGATTGAACTCAGGGCCTTGCACTTGCTAGGCAAGCACTCTACCACTGAGCTAGATCCCCAGCCCCCACTTAATGTTTTTTAACCAAGCTTTCCCTGTCTCAGGACTAAACTAAGCCCAGGTTCCTTGGCAGCTCAGTACAGGGCTGCAGGTGGTACAAGATGAAGTTTATGCAGATGCACGAAGCATACTCTTTCCAGAAGAGCACAAATATGACAAATATGCAGCAGGTCCCTCTTGTTCCTGAGCAAATTCTAGTGCCTGAGCCCTGGGAAGGACACCATTCCAAGCTCCTGACATGGCACAGAGGCCTGCTGACATACCCACATGCCCTATAGTCACTGTCCTTTTTTGGCTATCTGCTCCAGAGCCCCAGCAGCATTGGTCGGATGGAATTCTGACAGCTGGAACCCACCTCCACTTCATGCTTTCCACTTAGATAGTGACTTATTTCATAGGAAGTGCTCCAGCAGGTTACCCCAGAACTCCTGGCAAATACAAACTGAAACCCTCAGGAGGAGGTGGCCAACAGGCCAAAGGTCAACCTGCAGTGAGGAGGGAGGAAAGTTCAGGCATTCCAGGTCACTTCTGCCAGAAGCCCCCTTCCTCCGCTTCATAACTGGGCAGGGAAGGGGAGGAGGTGACTGCAGCTCTTTCATTTCATTTTTTGAATAAATATAGTCACAGACCTTTCCAATTTTTAGCTGTGTAATTTTGGGCAAGTCCCTTACCTCAGAGATGTTTCTTCATCTACAGAACAAAGATAATGATCTTTGCCTGCTTTCCTGATAGGGCAGGCTCAAGTAACAAAGTGCATGTGAAAGAGCTTTCCACCCTGAAAAGCCTTACGGGAATTATTCTTATTCACACTACCTGTGCCAACACTCTAGTAGTCCAGATGCGGAAACCCAGGCTCGGAAAGGTCACATGGTAGCAGTCAGGATGAGAGCTGAGCGCCTGTTATAGGCCAGATAGTTTAATAAGTGGTAATCACAGGCACAAATACCATGTCTTTTTCTTTTCCAGCTTGGATTAAGAAAAATTTCCTTGAAAATTTAGGTTCAAGAAATAAAAAGGAGGGGGCTCCTGGGTAAAGCGAGGGATGAATAGCAGAGACAATCTCAACATTCCGCCCCTGCTTCAGGAGCCTTCAATTTGGTGACCCGCTGCTGGTGGCCTGGTGGGGGCGAAGGCGGGTTGGGGTGCTGAGGCGGGCATCTCCCGCGAGCCGTCAGCCCCGAATCTCACTGGCAGATGAAGCGGCTGCAGAAGGGGCTGAGGCGCGGCCTCAGAAGCCAAGGTGGCGAGGGAACTGGGTACTAGCTGGGGTGGTCTCTGCCCCTCGTCAGGAGACATGCGAGGGGCTGAAGCCACGGAGCCGCCTGTCCACGGGGCCGAAGATCTGGTCTTTCTCTCTCTAGAACCCATTTCCTCGCTCAGCAGAGTTATGTTTATTTTCCTGAGCAGTACTGTTTCCCAGGCCGGCAACTGGCCCTGGGCCACCGAACGGCCCCTTGGGAAAAGTAGTTCGAGCTCGCTTCCAGATGAGTTCCTTTAGCTGGGCCTGCCAGCGAGTCTCCTTCCAGGAAGCCTCACACCCCAAAGCTTTCCTCAAACACTCCGAAGGCTGAAATCCCGGCCGCCCCTGTCTTCAGGTGTCCAGCGTCCCGCAGGCGCACGAGACCGAAAGACTACACCTCCCAGCAGCCACCGCGCGCCTCAGTGCGCAGGCGTAGCCGCGCCTCGCCACCCCTCCCCCTCCGCCAACTGCTCCCGTCGGTCCGTTCTAGTATTCCCCCCATCAGTTCTAATGTGCCCCTCAGTCTTTCCGGCGCCTCACACTCACCGCGAACTCGCGGCGTCGGGTACAGCCGCTGCGCCTTCTCCAGGAAGCGGAGCGCCCGGTCGGGCTGGTTACTCTGGATGGCCTTGAGGGCGATAGTGATACAGCGCTCGGCTTCATCCTTGTTGGATTCCATGGCGGAACCAGAGCGCAGAACCAGGGAGGGGGAGGCCGGGCGAGC
This sequence comes from Hystrix cristata, assembly GCA_004026905.1. NCBI lineage: Eukaryota > Metazoa > Chordata > Mammalia > Rodentia > Hystricidae > Hystrix > Hystrix cristata. The sequence continues at coordinate 107,635 of PVJO010003827.1, forward strand.
GAAGGGCTGCGCCAGCCGCTGGCGCGTCGCGGTGCAGGCGGCGCACGCTGATGACACAGACCTCCGCCCCTCCTTTCCTGAGCCTGGAGTGAGAGCTGGGCGAGGTCGGAAGTGCTACCGTATGTCTTCTAAGAGAGGGACCATAGATCTACCGGTGCGTGCCAGGGCCCAAGACTGCCAGCTTTGCGTTCCGGAGGTCTTCGAGTTGAGTGTGCTTGCACGTTATTGGTAATTAACACTTTGCGCTTGAGATGAAAGTCGTTTATTTATTCACTGAGCAGATACTTACTGAGTATCCACTTTGTGCCAGGCACAGTTATATGATGGGGTTACAGTAGCGAACAACACAAAGCCTGTGCCCTCATGGAGCTTGCATTCAGAGAAGCTGAGGAGACATCCAGTAAACAGACACATTTAGATATGATAAATGCTGTGAAGGGAAAAAATGAAAAAACACAGGAATAAGTGATGGGAGGTGCTGTTTTAAATAGCTCAATAAAGGAAATCTGGAAACTCATTTTAGCTGTGATCGTATAGTGGTTAGTACTCTGCGTTGTGGAAACTCATTTTAACAAATACCTGAATCCAGGTAAGATGGGCAGACGTGACTGTCTGGAGGAAGGTTGGTCCAGGCAGAAAGAATGGCGAATGCAAAGGCTCAGAAATGGGAAGTTTTGTTTCTACACAGTTGAAAAGGTAAATACATCATTGGCAGTACAAAGGAGTCCACTATGGAGTGAATCCGATTGTCAGGATCTAGTTCTTTCCAGGCTACCATCCAGTGAAAGCTGTCCACATTGCCAAGTCTATTGGTCTGTTCTCAGTTCTTATACTACTTGACCTTTTATATAGGATTTGGCAGGAGGCTACTACAATAATCCAGATGACAGGAAGCTACTATTATAATCGAGGTGAGAATTAGTGGTAATTTGGGTAAGGATGATGGTGGAGGTGGTGAGAAGTAGTCGAATTCTGGATGGGTTTTGAAGACCCAAAACAATTTTGCGACGCAATGAATGTGGGATGTGAGAGAAAGAAGACTCGAGTATGATTCTAATGTTTTTGGCCTGAGTAACTGAAAGAACAGAATTTCCGCGTACTAGAAATGGGGAAACAGGGAAGATTAGGAAAAGAGCAGTTTGCTAAGGAGGAATATTCAGTGTTTGGTTTTCAGTATGTTAAGCTTGTGATGCCTTGTGAGTGATGTAGACTAGGAATCTGTGCACGTGTAGGGTTTAGGGAAGAAGCTGGAGGTTTGACGGTATAGCTTAGTGGAAGAATTTGTGCTTAGCAGGAACAAGACCTGGATTTGAGCCCCAGCCCCACAAGCTAACCAACCAACCAACGACCTAGGGCTGGGGTTGTAGCTCAGTGGTAAAGTGTTTGCCTAGAAGGCAGCAGGCCCCATGTTTGAGCTCTGGAATGGGAAAAATTTTCTCTTTTGGAAATTCTTGGTATATATAAATCATATTTAAAGCTGTGGAAATTGATGCACAAGGAAGTACGTGAAGATAGAGAAGAGTAGAATCTGATTACTGAGCCCTGCAACACCTCAAAAATTAGAGGTCTGGAAGGGGAGGAGGCTTCAGAAAAAGAGAATGAAGAAACAGAAAATGAGTTATTTCAGGGGCTAGAGATTTATCTCAGTGGTTGGACTGCTTGCGTCACACACACAAGACCCTGAGTTTGAGCCCCGGCACCAAAAAAAAAATAGTTATTTCAGAAGCCAAGTGAAGTGAATGATTCAAGAGGGACAGAGTGGTCAAACTGTCATATCCTGTGGAGAGGCCAAATACAGGACTGAGAAATGGCCCCTGGATTTGGCAATGTGGAAGACAGTGGTGACCGTGATACAGTTGCTTTTAGTGGATGGTAGAGGGAAGCCAGACAGGAATTGATCTGAGAGGGTAAAGGGGAGGAAGAAGTGGGTTGTTAAGTGAGAGGAATGTGGGTTCCTATGGAGTGCTTTTTAAGATGGGATATATTACAGCATTTTGTGATGAGAATTATTAAGTTGGGTAAAAATGTTGATAATGCAAGTAGGAGAGGAAACAATTAGGGTAGATAGGGGAGGTGGGAGCTGGGAGTGTGAGGGAGGCACTGGCCATAGCCACACAGTTACCCACTGATTTTTAGGAGGGAAAGTGGTGTGGGTACACTACAGGCTGGCTAGTAGGTAGGGAATTGAGGGCATCAGGAAGTCCCCTTTGGATGCCTTTATGTCCTTAGTGCACTACAAAGCAAGATCAGGGCCTCCCCAGCTGCCCATCTTTCACTACTTGCAAATTATTTCACATCCATACCCTGGGCATGGTGTTGCAGATCTGTAATCCCACCACTTGGGAGGCTGAAGCAGGATTGCAAGTCTGATGCCAATCTGGAATTGAGTAAGACACTGTTTCACACACAAAAAAAACAAAAAACAAAAACCAATCTCACGAACATTCCTGTCGAGCCTTTTCCATTTCCGCTGTTCACTGCACAATGCAAACTCTTACGGCTCCTGGTGATAAAAATACCAGCCTCTCCTTCAAAAGACAGCCCCATACTTAGAGAAAGGTAAGATCTCTATAGACTTCCATAGGTTCCCAGTGCATGAATGTGTAAAAACTAGGGCCGCTCTTAAACATCCTCTCTGAGGGCTGATTAATAGGACCGTCTCTGGCTGAGCATGGTGAGGTCTCTTCCATTTCCTAAGTGTCGCCCCTACAGACACAAGGCACTTCGGTCTGTGAAGAGGGTGCGCAAGTGGAAGTGTCTATGTTTTCAGTGTGTAGGAACTGGATCGCGATTGCCCAGCTACCGGCTGGTGAGCCCTCCCCTCTTCCTGTAGTACATGTAAAGTGGCAAAGTCTCATTTAAATTAAAATTCTGAATCTCTAGCCAGTTCTTTGGCTAGTTGGCAAGGAACAGTAAGGATCAGCAAGGAGCTAGAAAGGCGGCCAAGTGGCGGGAGCATTTTGTGCCTTATTCTCATTTTCTTTTCTGCTGCTGGACTCCCTGCCTGAGCTCCCTGCCTGAGCTCCCTGCCTGAGCTGTTTTTACCCAGAAAGGCTCTGTGGTTTCACAAGTGATTATGAACTGAGCTGAAGGCTGGTTTAATCAATCTCTATGTTATCACCCCTGCCTTTCTTTTCTACTTTTTTTTTTTTTTTTTTGGAGACAGGGTCTATGTCGTTCAGCCTGGACTTGAACTTACAATGATCCTCCTGCCTCAGCCTCCCAGGTGTTGGGACTCTAAACATGCACCATCACGCCGGGCCCTACCTTTCTTACTGACCTCGGTCAACCTGGCCATCTTGGCTTCTAAAGCTAATTTGATTTTCTGTCCTGATGGGCCAGGATTGTTGTATCTGTGGGAGAATGAGGTTTAAAAAGAGATAAAATATTTTAATCGCCTCCTTCAGAGATATCCAGAAGGCACTGGAAAAGTGAATCTTCCACCAAATCTCAGCATCTTATTTTGCTCCTAGACCTCAAGCCACCCTGGTATTAGGTGACCCTCAGCCTCCAGACCTCTCTCCTCTGGAGATACTCAGAATTCACAATCTGACTGTGACATGCTTTTGTCTCCCATTGCACCCTTCTCAGCTCTCCTAAAATATAGCTCCTCCCCCTACCTGTAAGCTAAGAAGATGACTGTCCAAAGCTGACTCACTCTTCAGGGCTCAGCTTAGACCCCACCTCCTCTGTAGAGTTAATGTGACAGCCGGCTGTCTGTGCTGGAGCCGGGCCCTGCACAGAGTGGATGCACCTGACATTGGGGAGCCGTCTAGTAAGGAGTAAGGAGACAGTGTACTGAGTGTGACAGTGGGTAAGGCTCAGGGCCAGCCTGCTAGCTATGTGTGTGCTGGAAAGGAGTCTGCAGGACTGAGGCTGGAACGAGGCAGTCTAAGGAGCTGTCCCTGCTTTGTAGGCTTCAAGCCTGGAGCCCCCACGGACACCACCTTTCCTGCCCTGCACAGGCAGTATCCTTAGCTCATGAGTCTCCAGTTACAACAAGGTGGAGCTCTTGCCCCGCACTCCCCTTGGCTTGAGCACAGGACCGGAGGTCTTTCAGGGCTTAGCATTGTGAAATGAATAGAATCAGCAAGTCTCAGAGGCAGGCCCTTCTCACCTCAGACATCTTACCCACAGCTGCTGGGAGAGAATTCCTTCTCACACCTTCAGGAAGAACTGTCAAAGTGGTGAGATGGACCCTACTTCATGTCCCTTGCTTGTCTGCTCCTTGGTTCCTCAGTGTCTCTGCTGCCTTCAATTTGACTACCCACCAGGGCCTCCCTTTGTGAAAACACCAGGCTCCAAATTCCCTCAATACTCTTACTTAGGTCCCAGGTGACCAGGGAAGGATTGAGCTGTGGAAACAGGGGCATCATTCTGGGCCCTGTGTTAGCCTGGCCATTCTGCCTCCTCCTTTCACAGAAGTGGTCCCTGCACTATGTAACTGTTAAGAACAGAAATTGCCATATGTGCCTCCGAAAAACTAAACAACAGGGCTGGGTGTGTTGGTGCACGCCTGTGATCCCAGCACTCGGGAGGCCGAGGCAGGAGGATTGCCACAAGTTTGAGGCCAGCCTGGGCTACAAAACTCAAGGCTAGTGAGACCCTGGTTCCAAAAAACAAAACAAAAAACCCCAAAGAAACAACAAACAAAAACTAAACAAGAGAAAGCACTCTGGTGGGCTGGGAATGTAGCTCAGTGGTAAAGTGTTTTCATAGCATGTGCAAGTCCTGGGTTTCAATCCCCAGGACCCAAAACAACAAAACCCTATGGAATGTAATAGTATAACATGATGTACAGTGCCTGGTTTATGCCTCCTTTCCAAAGATAGGCCATAGAAGCTAATCTCCTGCCTTTCTGTCTTGGAGCTGGCCATCAAGCTCCTACCTGTGACCTACCTTGTCTGATAGTAGATTATAACCCCCCCATGTCAGTAGGGGTCCTCCTCTATAGCTGCGAAGAAGGAGCGCTGCACAGAGGGGACAAGAAGAATCTGAACAGATGGGCCTTGCTGGGTCTCCTCACCCTGTCTAGTAATGGTACATCATACCCCCCTGGCCCTTTTCCCTTGCATTCCTTTGCTGTGCAAGCACTCTTGCACTATTGAGCAACATTCCCAGTTCTTTTTATTTTATTTACCTATTTATTTAGTGGTACTGGGGCTTGAGCCCACAGCCTTTGCACTGACTACATCACCACCCTTTTAAAAATTTTTAGTTCAGGCTAGTCTTGAACTCACTGTGTAGCCCAGGCTGGCCTTGAAATCGCAGCAATCGTCCTGCTTCAGTCCAGTCATATTTCTACGTGGCCATCCATGCTTCAGTTATATCTGTACAATGAAGTCTCCATAAAAACCCAAAAGGAGCCAGGCATGGTGGTACACACCTGTAATCCCAGCTACTTGTGAGGCTGAGGTAAGAGGATCTCAAATTCAAGTCCAGCCTGGATGATTTAGTGAGGCCCTGTCTCAAAATAAAAAAGGTCCAGGGATGTATCTTAGCAGTAGTAAACACACGAATGAGACTCTGGTTTGAATCTCAAGTACCCCCCAAAACAAAACCCAAAAGGATGGAGTTCAGGGAGCTTCCGGATGGCTGAACACATGGAAGCTCTTGGTGGGTGGCACACGCAGAGGGCATGGAAGCTCTGCACCCTGGCAGACCTTCTCCCACGCACCTCTTCTCTATCCTGTGCAATATCCTTTATAATAAAGTGGAAAGTAAGTATTTCCCTGAGTTTTATGAGCTGCTCTAGCAAACTAATAAAACCAGAGGAGAGGAAAACCCCAGTTTATAGCTGGTCAGTCAAAAGTGGAAGCCAAACAGTCTGGGGCTTGTGATTGGCATCTGAAGTGCGCGGACACAGCCTTGGGGCCTGAGCCCTCAGTGCAGGGGGGTATGACGTTAAATCTAGGCGGGCAGTGTCACAGCTGGATTGGGCCAGGGGACACGCAGCTGGTGTGTGCTGCAGAATCAGCTGCTTGCCTGCTGTCAGAAATGATCTGTTGACAGCAGAGTAGGAGAGATTGATATGGAGTTGGTTATTTTTCCTTCTATATCCCTCCAGAAATTCCACAGCATGCAGCTGTGAGAAGAGCTAGGAATGGGAAGAGACTTTTCAGTGTATATTCTTTTCATTTTGGAGGCATGTGAATGCTAAGAAAAGCAAAACTAAACCTCACATTGAAGATAATGAAAAGAATTCACCCAAGAGTGTGAATGACTGATAGTAACTGGATTTTTTCTTTGGGCTTCAGTAAATTATTTGTTGAATGGCCACATGAATGTGTCCCCACTGCGCCTCTGGATCCCTACTTTGTCCCTGCTCTCTCTGTCCTTCTCCCAGAGGAGAGGAGCCCTCTACACTTTGGGAAGCCCAAGACTGCAGGCTGGAGAGTGGACAGCCATTTGTACCACACTGGTCCAGCTCTTGGCTCTTCCACACAGGAGGGTTTTTTATTTGTACTGTAATTCAAAGTTCCTTCACTTTGATGACCTCTGCTCCTAGCCTCTCTTTGGGAAAATGTGGAGCTGATATTTCCATTTTACTGATGGTAATATCAGTAAAATCATTTGGGAAACTGCTCTGGGGATTTCATGTGTTCATGGTTAGTTGCCCTTGAACTGGGAGAACCCAGGTTTTTAGGAGATTCCCAAACCACATCTCCGCCCTAGACTCTGTTCCCGGGTCCAGATCCTCACCTTCACCCACCAGCTACTTTTATTCACTGTCCCTCAGGCACCTCCACATGTCTAACACCAGCCTCGCCATCTTCTTTTCAGCTTCCCTGCGCCCCAGAAACACACCACCACACCCGGTCACCCGATCAGAAGTCAGATTCATCCTAAATTCCTCTCCCTCACCATCCTCCAAACAACATACCACATTCCTCCCCTCAGCCAAACCACTCCCCGACCTAAACACCTACTAAATCTGCTAGCTTCTTCCATATCATAACTGGATTATTACAGTAGTTTCCAGCCTGAATCCCACCTCAGCCCACCCATGCAGCACAAGCCAAGTCACCATTCTAAAATGCAGAGCTAGGCTGGTGAGGTGGCGCTGCAGTGCAGCCCTTGCCTAGCATGTGAGAGGCCTTGGATCCAAATTCCCAACATCACAAAAAAGATAAAGTTCCTAATCACCATTGAGATAAAACTCCACATTGGGGATTACAGGGTGGTACAGAATTTGGTCATATATACATTTCTCACTCATACAAGGCTATCTCTTTGTTGTGAGTAGATCTTTAGTAATTCAATTTATTATAGTCTATTTGAATTTTTTTTCCTTATGCTATTTTCTAGGAAACAATCCAGTTAAAAAAATTTTTTGGGGGGGTGTTGGGGATCTAACTCAGGGCCTTGCGCTTGCTAGGCAAGCGCTCTACCACTGAGCTAAATCTCCACCCCACCCCCCAATTTTTTTTTGAGACAGGTTCTCACTATGTAATTTAGGCTGGCCTTGAACTCATTGGGATTGAACCCAGGTCCTCACACATGCTCAGCACAAGCTCCACCACTGAGCTGCACATCCAGTCCTCAAATTGACATCAGGATTTTTCCCCTAGGAGTTATTTATGGGTGTGTATGCCCAAATGTTATTTATTTATTTATTTATTTATTTATTTACTTTTTTCCTCTGAGGATCTCACTCTCTAATTCAGGCTGGTCTTAAACTTACTATGTAGCCCAGGCTGGCCTCAAACTCATGGCAGTCCTCCTGATTCAGCCACCTGACTCCTGGGATTACAGGTGTGTGGCACCATGCCGGGCACAAATGTATTTTTAAAGATCTTTTTTTGTGAATGACCACTGTCTTAATTCTTGGGTCACAAACTCACTCCTGTCTGTACTGGGTGCTTCTAGAACTTCAGTCCCCAGGACAAAATGTGCTTTTCTAGCCTCTGGATCTCTGCACATTCAGCCTCAGCCTAATACTCCTGCTCCCAACCTCCCCAGCTCCCCAGTGGTACTGGTGATTGAACCTGTGGACACTCTGCCAGTGATTTACATCCTCAAGCCCCCTCTGTAATTTTGAGAGACAGGATCTCACTCAGAGGCCCAGCCTGGTGTTGAACCTGCAAACCTCCCGCCTCCCAAGTAGCTGGGATTCCAGTGTGTGCCACGTGCCTTGCCCACTTCCCAGCCTTTGTAGCTGCCGCTCAACTCCAGCTACAGTGGTACCTTGGTACTTACTGTTAGTTGGATCCAGGAGGCACGATGGGTGCCAGAAACGACAAGTGCCAAACTATTTTGGCTGGAAACGGGAGTCAGAAGGCAATCCATACCCACAAACTGTAGCTTGTCCCTTCAGTGCCAAACAATGAATACCGGGACAACATTTTCACATCAAAATGCATTGATTAGCAAATTTGACCGGTTTCTAAGTGGTCAAGTACCAATGTATGACTATGTTTAATTAAAAACAGTAAAAAACCAGAAAACTTATTCTGCAACCTGTTTGGAGCTCCTAAGTTGGGATGCAGATGGCTCTTCTGCTTTGTTTCCTTTTCTTTATTAGTACAGGTCTGAGCACACGATTCCATTCACTGGGGGAGCTGGTGCGTGTACATAACACATCTCAGTTCTTACTTTCCCTCCCCTCCTTTTTCTGTCCCTCCCCTCTTGTCCCCTTCTCATTTGCAAAAGATTGGGCTCCTTCTTTCCTTTTATCTATCTTTTATTTGCTCTTTAAATTGCACTTCTCATGTAGGAGAAGCCATGAGTCTGCTCTCCTGAGTGCTCCTGGTCATCTGTGCTTAACCTTGCTGCTTCCTTCTCTTTTCCACATGAGAATGTGAACTTGAAGACCTGGCTCAGTGCCTGGCTCTAGTAGGTGATCAGTCAAGAAGCTGTAAGACAGAGTGAATTCTGCCCTCTCATTTGCTGACAAAGTCCCATGCTGGGGCCAGAGGGCACATGATTCTATCTCTTTGCTCCTCTCAATTTCAGTCATGTCCGTAGCACTGCTCTTCATGGCTCCTTTTGCCCTGCTCCAGGATGGTCCCTATGAAGGCCTCACTCTCAGGAGTGGGGCTAGGCTTGGACCAGACTCAAACTGCCTTCCCTCTCTGGCTCCAGGCCTGAGTCCCAGCACTAAACCTTCTTGCCAGCAGATGGCACTCTAAGCTCACAGACTGAACCAGACTCTTCTTCCCTTTCTGATCTGCTGCTGGGGGATGCACCCTCCTGTGGCCTTGGACTGTGCTCCGCCTGCAGAGGCTGCGTTAGCCGTTCATTAGCCATGGGAGCTGGCTCTCAGGTCCCCTGCTGCCTTCCTCCTGGCCCAGCAGCAGCCATTGCTGGACCTCTCCTTTTTTGTCAAGTACAATATGGTTCTGGATATTATGTTCCAACCTGGGGACTAAAAGCTATTAATGATTTTCAAAATCATGCACATCCTCAAGCCCCCTTTTCCTTATATTCTGCTTTCCTGCTTGTCTTGATGATGCTGAACCCAACCAAGGTCAAGGAAGCTCAGCAGCCTGGGTCCTTAAGTTTCTTTTCCTCCCTGAAGCCAGGGACAGGATGGAGGAACAGTCGTTTTGTTTTTTAAAGAAGACTGCAGCAACAGAAGCAGAGGATGGCTGTGGGTGTGTGTGGGGCATCGCTAGTGTCACTTAGTTCGTCCACAAATTATCTGGGTCTGAACTTTGTGGGTGACAATCTCAAAAATGAAATCTAACCAAGGGGGGCTTTCTTTTAGCGGGGGTGCTGGGATCGAACTCAGGGCCTTGTGCT
>PVJO010003828.1:0-63858 GCA_004026905.1 Hystrix cristata
GGGGGGCCTCACGCCCTGCTTCAAAACAGCAGCAGAGTGGAGGAGGGTACCACAGGGCCTGGTTGCACTCATATTGGAGGCGAAAGTGGTGGTGTCACAGCTAAGGTGGATACTGAAGCTAACTGTCCCACTCCATCTGGGGCAAGAGGGAGCAATGGGAAGTGAAGGGGGCATGGACAGCTGCTGGCCAAGCCTTCCAGCAAGCACAGGGCAAAAAGAGCCAAGTGCTTCACATCTGTTTCAGGGAGAGGGAGTGGTTTCACAAAATTATGAATGCACTAAATTGGACTGAATTAAACACTTTAAAATTATTAATTTTGGGGCTGGGAATTTAGCTCAGTGGCAGAGTGCTTGCCTAGCAAGTGCAAGGTCCTAAATTCGATTCCCAGCACCAAAAAAAAAAAAGTAAAATTATTAATTTTGCCACGCTTTGGCCTGAAGTAGTTACTGAAGACGGACCATTCTGTAACCCCTTAAAAATAAGGGACTGAGCCGGGTGTGGTGGCACACACCTGTAATCCCAGCACTTGGAAGGTCGAAGGAGGATCACTGCGAGTTCGAGGCCAGCCTGGGCTACATAGTGAGGTCAAGCCCAGCCTGAACTACATAGCAAGACCCTGTCTCAAAAAACCAAAAAAAAAAAAAAAAAGTGACTGAAGTCTCAGGGCAGGGTGGTGGTGGTGGTGAGATAGAAGAAATAAAGTTAGGCAGAAAGGAAAGAAGGAAACCGAACTTTTTTTTTCTCATGGAAATCAAACTTTTAAACAGTGTATTTAAAAGAAAAAACTGCAGAACTGGGGATTTAGCTCAGTGGTTAGAGTGCTTACCTAGCAAGCACGAGGCCCTGAGTTTGATCCCTGGCACCAAACAAAACAAAACAAAAGAAATAAAAAAAAACTGCAGCTTCAGAACACAAGCCCGGTTTATTTTTTTCCTTCTCCCAAAACAGCAAATCTGAACAACTCCCTGTCAGCTGCAAACAGGTCTGCCCATTCCCATTTACTTGCAAATGGTCTTGTTTCACCCACAAAGAGACCTTCCTTTTGGCATTTCCCATAGGAATAGCTCACTAAAGGTGGGCCATCTTCTCCCACCCTCTAAGACTAAGACTGAGGCTGAGACTATAGATTATCGAATTCCACAGATTTCCACCTCCTAAAACACGTAAAAGACCCCCACTTCCCAATTGTTTGTTGCCTCATTTCTCAGAGCACCTGTACTCCACCCTTGGGTTCGTCTTATATCTCCTAATAAATCTTTCTCATGCCTCTTAAAAAAATGTTAATTTTATGTGATTTATCTTTTTTTTTTTTTTTGGTACTGGGGATCGAACTCAGGGCCTTGTGCTTGGTAGGCAAGCACTCTAACCACTGAGCTAAATCCCCAGCCCTATGTGATATATCTTTTACCTCAATTTAAAAAGCAGATGTCACAGGGCCCTTTAGAAATGAGTACCATGGTGAGACTTTTCCCACAGCGCTGAGCCCCCAGGCGACTTCACATCCCTATGAGTTCCCTCTGCAGCTCCTGGGTCTGTGACTTCGCCCAGGTCCTGCTCTTCCCAGGATCCCAGGGAAGATCTGTCTACTATTATAGACAGCTAATTTAGATGGAGACTCACAGACATCAGACAGGGGCGGGCCCTGGAAGGCATCAGTGCAGAAGATGAGAACACAGCAAAAATGGCTGGAAGTGCATCTGAAAAAGGCAGGGTCTCAAGATAGAGATGCAATGGCCAGGCCCGCGAGCCTCCCTAAGGGATAAACAGCAACTTGAGATTCTACTGTAATTAGCATCATCAGGTCCAGTAAGTCCAGATAGGCATCAGATGTCCAGTGGGTGACCAGAGCATCTGGATCAATCACTTCCCCAGAATGCCTTTGTTCTAAAATCACAGATAAGCTGAGGTTAGCGGTGCTAGCCTTACCCTTGCTATATGCCTCGCTCCCCTATTGGATCGGTATTAGCTAAGTGACTAGTCTTGTAAACCTATTGATTAATTGTAGTTTGACCCATGTGGTACCCACCTATAAAACATTCTTGGAGAAGTAGCTTCTGCAGCACCCTTTTGGGCTCCCTCCTGTCTCTCAGGAGCTTTCTCAACTACACTTTTTCTTTTTTTGGTGGTGGGGATCGAACTCAGGGCCTTGTGCGTGCAAGACAAGCACTGTAACCACTGAGCTAAATCCCCAACCCCTCAGGATCTTTCTCTTAATAAACCTTTCCTACTCTTAACTGCCTTTGTCCCTTGGAATTCGTTCTTCATCACTGGGGAACACGCACTGACACATCTGACATCTAGCAAGTTGGGAGCTATTTTTCCCCATCACATTACAAACCCACTATGCCCCTGCACTCCACCTGCCGACCAACCACCCACAAGACTGTGCCTTCCCCCTTGTCTCTACAGGCCCCTCAACCTCCACACCCACCCCACCGATGGTGGCCCATGTCTCCTTTCTCTGGCTGTCCACTAGGGGGCAGTGAAGAGTTCCTGATGTCAAATTCATCAACCCCCTTGAAGTCCCAGGCTTGGGGCAGAATGGCTGGGACTGAAGGAGTCCCCAGCCGCTGGCTAGGCAAAAGGCTTTGAGGCTGTGGCCACTTCTCCTACAGGGCAAAGCCTGTCATAAACGCCAAAGGCATCCAGTTTGAAATCCGAGGGCCTGGGCTGCAGTCCGAGGGCAGGTCCTCCCAGGATCTCCCCACCCAGGGGGCTCCCTCCAACAGCAGCCCTGGAGCCTGCCTTGGAAACCAGGAACCACCTGCTCACTTTCCTTGAGAGAGCATCTGAGGAGGGAGAGTCCCTGCTGCAGATTCAGCATCCACATTTTTGATGAGAATCCAGGGCAAAAGGCTTTCCCAGAGGGAACTCTAGGAGCCAAAGAAGGAAAGAAATTACAACCAAATCCAGTAGCCCCAGCTCTGGGGTTCTGCAAACCGAGTCCTGAGGCTACACAAAAGACTTTGTTGGGGGCTGGGGATTTAGCTCAGTGATTAGAGTGCTTGCCTTGCAAGCACAAGGCCCTGAGTTCGATCCCCGGCACCACAAAAAGAAAAAAAAAAAAAAAGAAAAAAAAAAAAAAAAGACTTTGTTGGCTCCTGAGGCTGCAAAGAAAAAAAAAAAAATCTCCAAATCTGGGTGAGAATTAACAGCAGACTCCAGGGGGCGAGCTGCCAGACCTTGGCAGGATCCTAGTTTCTGCTGGCAGAGAGGCGACATTCGCAAAGGTCAAGTCGAGCCGACCTCTGATTGTACCAGGGGTAAAATGTCACCCAAATCTGTGTAGAGTAATTGTTCTTCCCCACGGGATGGAATATTCTTTTCATCTAGACGGCTAGCAGGGAGCTAAAGTTTTCCACGAACCTCCACAAAGATTTCTGTGTCTTCCAACTTCATAAGAAGAAAATGAGCCTGCTGGGAGAAATGACATTCTAAAGCTTAACACTCAAATCACATTACTTTCTGACCAGACGTGCCAGGGACACCATCCCAACACCCCCCACTTTTTAAGAGCGTAGCGGCCTTGGCAGGAGTCTGTGGTGCTCCGGGGGAAACTGCTAGGCTCTCTCTTGGAAATGGCACCCGCACCCTGTAGGCCTCTGTAACTCCGACATTAGTTTGGCTGGAAACTGGCAGAGCATCTGTGTGGAGACTTGGCCAACATCTCAGGAAGTCCTCGGGCAGCTGTCCCAGCTGTGCCCACTCTGCATGTCCCCAGCCCCAGCCCCAAGGGCTGCTCTGAGGCCCTCATCTGGCTGCACAGCAGCCCTGGGCCTTGGGCGTCATCGTGAGCCTTCAAGCCTTCTGCTTCCTTAGTATCCAGTCAGGTAAACACGCTCCTCTCTCCTGAGGTGTCCTCCCCTTTGCATTCCCGGCAGCTGGTTTGTCTCTCTCCTGTCCGGTTCCCCAAGATGTCCCCCTTTCATGCAAGGAGACAGAGTCCCCATGGCCTGCATCTGACCCAGAGTAAATAAACACTGGTAGTGTTTTCCTGTCGTGCAATCCAGCGTCGGGTCAACACACCAGAAGGCTGACTGCGCATCCTAAATTAGGTTCTAACCTAAGACCCCTTCAGCAGCCTGGGTTTACCAGTGAGCAAGATGAAGCTGACATGGCTCAAGTGGGCAAAGGAGGTGTTGAATGCCAGGGCAACAGGAAAGGGGACTCAGCCTACCTCCAGGGGGACACATCTGGACCACTTTAGGCCCTACAGCAAGGTGACTATGATAGGAGACATTGGGGTGGCCCCAGGGCAGCCCTTCCCATTCCCATAGCCAGCACAGAGCGGGCGGTGCTCCTGCCCCAACCGGAGCTGCCCACAGCGTCTCCTTGTGTATCTGGAAACACAGGACGTGCACCAGCAAGCTCTTGTGCTCTGTGCCAAGGGGATAGGACTGCTCTAAGGGGACCCTGGCCAGTCCTCCAGATGTTTGTCACATGGTGCTGTACAATGGGGCAGCTGAAACTCTGTCCTCAAAGTTCCTCTACCCTCTGGGGCCCTAGGTGGGGTTTTAGGATCTGCTGCAAGAAGAAAAAGTCAGATTTTAGGGCTGAAGACAAGGTTTCAAAATCTGGCTTTAAATAAACATGGAATTAAAAAAAGAGAGCGAGTGCGCGGAGCCTCCAGCAGCTGAAATTAGAAGCAGCCAGCCCTGGGCAGGGAAGCCATCTGCGAGCCTGCGAAGCCCAACGTCAACGTCTGGGCTTCTGACTCTTCAAGCAGAGCCGGGGATGGCAGGCACAGTGCTGCCATCTCCGGTGTTCACGGTAGGACCCATGGGGACACACTCAGGCCTGGCTTCCAGGGTGTCCTCTGATTTGGGATTCAGAATAGGCTCCCCCCACCCCCATCTAAAAATACCTTCTACATTTTAAGTAGAAGGTAATTTAAGTCATGAAAAGGGCAGAGTGGTAAGAAAACAAAGGCGAGCTTTCACGTTAGGGGTAAATTAATAATTATACTGAGCGTGATGCAGTTAATCTTCGGTCTTTGCGGGGAGGGGGCTCCCCAAGAGGGAGCAGGCACACACGACACCCCCAGTGCTGCTCCTGGGCAGCGGCTACTCTCTGTGCCATCACATTTAAAAAAAGTCCTGTAGTGTGAGGCGCTGACACCATCCAGTCTTCAGCCCGCCCGATCACTGAACCCTCCTACCCAAGTCTACACATCCCTAGAGGCTTCCTTCGCTGCCAGAGCAGGACTGTACCGTGCCCTGGGCACCCACATCCCCCATCCCAAACTCACCCTGGCCTGCAAGGTGCCAGTGTACCCAAGCCTGGGCTGCACACCTCACCCTGCCCTGCACCCTCCCCACCCACCCTCCTGGCTCCAGACACAAGGCCAAAGCAGGCCGGGTCCCCAATCCTTGGGCATCCTTGTCCTTCCTCTGGACCCAGGTCCTCCCAACTCAGCCAGCCCTTCAGGGGGGCCTGAGGGGGTGCAGAGGGCTCCCAGAAGGCCTGTCACCTGCCTGAGTTATTTAAATCTGCATTGTCAGTTAATGTATTCTAATAGGCAAGTGGGTGACCGAGCTGGCAGACAGAGGATGACGCTAAGATACAAGAGGAGGAGAGGCACCCAAGGAAACTTCGAGGCCCGTTCTCGCCCCTACATGCACCCCCGAGCTGCCTCCCACGGGCACCTGGAGTCACGCCGATTCGAGGTGCAGATTACATAAGGGGGCCAGTTGCTGGGGGAACCTCTTCCCACCTCCCAGCCGACAGAGGAAGGCCGCATCTCCTGCCCCCTCACCCTCAGCAAAAAGGCGCTATTTCTCCGCACCCGGCCTGTGCAGGGAACGCTGGGGCTGGAACTTTCTAGGCTGCCTCTAAAACAGCTGAGGCTAGACCACAGCAGGAAGGGGCCAGGGGCCACACCTACAGGGCCAGCTTTCAGGTGGGGCCCCTTCTTCCCACTCACATTCCAGGTGTCTTTGCAAGAGACAGGCAGGGGACATCGCTGGCTATCAGGGACAGCTCTGTCCCATCTGTGGCCTGCACTGTGGTCAGAGAGAAGCAAGTCCCTGATGCAGAGGAGGTCAAGGGTAGGTAAACCCAAATTGCAGGGGCCACTGCTCTTCTGCAGCCCCACAGTGGGCAATGAGGGGAGGCAGAGTCCGCCACATTCCAGGGTAGGACACAGGCACTCACCTTCAGACCCCTGCAGGCCTGTGCCAAGACCATTGCCCCCTTTAATGTATTTAATTCCAGCATAGTTTCAGATTTACATAAATAGTGACTGCAAAAATTCGCCCTCCCCTAGAGGGGTGTGGTGCATCTGTCACAGTTAAACCAATACAGACATATTATCACTAGACTGAAGTTTATTCAGACTTCTCTAGTGTCCCGCCCAGGGTGCCACGCAGGCTCCTGCATGACTTTTAGCTGTCCCGTCTCTTCAGGCTCCTCTTGGCTGCCAGTTTCTCAGACTTCTCTTGTCTTCGGTGACCTTGACAGTCATGATGTTTTTCTTACAATTAGACTGGGGTTTGGGGTTTTGGGGAGGAAGATCACGGAGGTAAAGTGCCCCTAGGTCCTATCATATCTAATGATTCTTCTTTTTTTTTTCCTTTCTTTTTTTGGGAGGGTGCTGGGGATTGAATTCAGGGCCTTGCTCTACCATTTGAGCTAAATCCCCAAGCCCTCTTATCATATCCAGAGCCCGCTGCCTCCATAACCTCTCACTGGGTTGGCCTTAGCCACCAAGCAGAGTAGTGAGGGTCCTTACTGGGAAGTCGCTCTTTTCCTCTCCTCGATGTGCCTTCTGGAAGAATGCTATGCACAGTCCCAGGTAAGGAGGGGAGTGGGCTCCACCACCTCAGGCACCTTCATTTTTTAAACAGCTGCCTCTACCAAATAGGACTTTCTAGGCAGCACTTGGACGCTCTCTAGAGCTGTCCTGTCCAACTAACAACAGCAGCACTCTCTAAAACACATCGAGGGTTCGGCATGTGCCAGGCCAGGGTCTCTGAGGGCCTTTACGCCTTGGCTCCTCCCATCCACACTCTGCAGCCTAAACTTCATCCACGGGTACTCAGAGGGGCTGTGAAACCTGCCCAGCAATCACAGCAGCCCCATGGTGCCCATGTAGGTGCATCTGGCTCTTAGAACTGACTCCCTCCAGCCTTGTGCCTGTGCCATCCCTCTCCCCCGCCAAGTCAGCTCTCACCTCTCCTCATTCTAGGTGACAGCCTGCAGTGGAACCGTGGTCCTGCTTTGCACACTGGACAAACTGGCCAAGATGGCCCTCATGCAAGCAGGAACCGGGGCTCCCAACTGGGTACTCCCAGGGCAGCAAGCAGGCAATGAGCCATTCAGCACCTCTGGGAACCAGGAAAGCAGTGTCCCATGCAATGTGGGCAGATAACTTCCAGGGATCAGGCATATTGGGAGGAAGCAGGCAGCAACGACAGGGACAGCAGACAGGACAGACCCAGTCCTCCTGGCTTTGTCCCAGATGCTCGTGTGAACCTGGCTCTTGTGCCTTCTGCTCTCTTCTGCTCTAGAACTTTCTGGTTACGATTACAAGAGCTTGAATCCAGGACCAGGAAAGAGACAAGAGTTCTGCCTGGGTGCCTCCTTCCCCTGGAGATAGCAAAGCTGCCAAGGAAAGGGGTGCACAGCACTTTCTTGACAGGTACAGACTGTCCTGGGTTCTTAGACCAAGGGCCACCCTCTCAGGCCAGCTAAGCCAGAGCCAGTGAGTCAGAGAGAGAGGGACAGAGGTGAAAACCGGTTAAACTTTTGCTGGATGGACTCCTTGTGTTGAGCAAAAACTCACAGTCCTTGTGCCTGGCTTGCCAGGAGAACAGCTTGCTTGAAAGGCAAAGGCTGTCATCCTGTAATTAAATCTGAGACCCCCCTTCCTACGTGACGTTGAGATGAAGCCACTTACATAACCGCAACTAAAAATAAGCTGCTGGAGACATTGCACGCTGACTCTCCCTGCCCCCAACATGTCTCCCATGCTGCCCACCACTGCCGCTGACCCCTGGGGTCAGTATCAGAGCTCTGGGGGTGAGGTCTAGGTGTGAGGTCATTCCTGCTTCTGGCCCCAGCTCAGCACTCCTGGCTGGAACAAGGGACAGTGGATCCTCTGGTTCAGAGCTGAGGGGGCTGCAGATCTCCATGGCTACAGTCCCCCTTGCCCAACGCCATGCCCAGCCAAAGACAGTCACAAGACAGAGCAAAAGCCAGCATGTATGGATGCCTGTCTGTCTCTGTGCTCAGTGATTCCCAAGGAGCTGCTCATTTGCGGAAACCTGCTCTCAACCCTGTCTGAGAACCTGGACCCTGCACTCCGCCCCTGCTCCCCAGCACAGAGCGGGGAGAAGACCCTAATCTGGGGAGAGGCAGAGGATCTGGAAGGGCGTGGTGGCTGCCAGTCTTGAAGGAGAGGGGTGGGCGAAATCCCGGGCATGCTGGCTCCCGGGCATGCTGGCTGCCCAGCCTTCAGGAGAGTCAGGGAAGAGGAACAAGGTGGGTTTTGCAAAGGGCTTGAATATCTCCAAAACCCACACAGTCTGGGCCAGAGCAGCCTCCTGATGTCACCGCAAGCTGGTGTCAGGCTGATCCATGCACACCCAGCTCACCAGCCTGACTGTCCACTCTTAGGACCTGAGCTCGTACTCTTGGTACCCATTCCCCCACCCCATTAAAAGGGCTGCGGCCTGAATCAGAAAGGCCTCAGTGGTGGCTGGTGAAGTCTCCCCTGGGGCCAGGACCTCCATGAGCTGAAAAGGCAGGCACTTGTCCCTGGAGGTACAAGGCAGGAGCAGGCAGGCCCCACTGGGCTCCTCCTTGTCCCCCATTCCTATGTAGTCCTGTTCAGATCTGCCATCAGCCATGGTGCCTTTTCTCAGTGCTAGGTCACATGCAGGATGTGTGTTCCTTTTCACGGAGGCAGGTGTTCTGATGACCCTCTTCTCCCTGCAGGCTTCTCTTCCGGCCTCCTGCCCAGCTGCCAGGTGGACAGGCAGGCCTAGGGTGGAGGCTGCTGGAAGGCAGACTGGACTCGAAGTCTGTCAGGTCACCATAGGTGAGTGTGCCCCCTTGGACACACATGGGGCGATCCTGGGCACGCCGACCCAGGGAAGTCCGTGGGAAATTTCGTGGAACAGGCCAGGACCATGGAAGCTTTTCTGGAGGGGCTCCCCTCCCCTCTTGTGGCTGCAGGGAGGAGCACCAAGACCTAAAGGAGAATTACCCTCAGTCTAATTCCCCCATCCCAGGGAGAAGGCTTCCTGTTTTTGCTGCCAGCCTCCCCCAGTCATTTTGGTCCCAGACCCTCACTTTCCTTAGGTGCAAGCAAAGCTGTACCAACTGCACCAACCAGCTCCAGGTTAGCTCAGGTCAGAGAGATCAGCCCAGGAACAGAGGGTCGGGATGTTAAGTGGTATGGTACAGTGCGTGTTGGACCTTGCTGGCTCAGGGGAATGGGAACAGAGAAGAGAAAGAGCTTGAGACTTGTTAGTCTCTTGAGTCAATAAATTCTTTCATTTGTGAGAGCCAGACTGAGCTGGCTTTCTGTCACTTGCAACCAAAAGAATCACAGAAGATAAATGCACACGAATGTACCTTAAAATAAGGGAAGGGACAGGCGAGAGAGGGCAATAAAGAAAAGGAGGAGGCCAGCGTCCATAGCTGGAAGGAAAGGAAGCAGGGCAGAGGAGGCAAACTGCTGCCTCCTGCTCCATGGATCCCAGTTCCCTTTTCTCTCATCCACATGCAGCCGAGCGAAGCATGGGAACCTGCCTGACTTCCCTGCTGTCTGTCTGGGCATCTGCGTCCTCTGAAAACCCGTTCTTGTTGAAGGAAAGAACGAGTGGCCGGCTGTCCAGGAACGGGATGCTGGCGGAGAGTGTCAGGTTTAATTAAAGGAAAACATTCAGATCTGGTGTTTTACAACGCAAAGCAAATAATTCCTCTGTGTTCGTCTCATTTATGTAAATATTTCCCCAAAGGAACTGTACCGGAACCCCATGTGCCAGCCTGGTCATCTTCCTCGGCACAGGCTCTCAGGACCTTCCTTAAAACGCCAGGCGGCTCGCGCTCCTCCTCCTCGCGTTCCAAGCACCACCTTCCCCGCCGGGGGCCACCTCCTCCCGGCCCTCATGGGGCTCTTCCGCCTCCCGTCGTTCCTCTCCGTCCGGAGGTCCCCCAGTCCTCCCGGAAGAATGCTGTGCCCAACCTCCACTCTCCAGGACCTTCCAAGGTCCTGTTCCCCACCAGAATCTTAAGTGCCTCCCCACCGCGTCTGCCCCACTCTTGGTGCCGCCAGAGGACCCACCCTGGCCGGGTCCTCTTCCAAGAGTGAGGACCCTCCCCGCTCCCTGCCGCGGCTCTCCCGGTTCCCTGAAGGCCTGCTGGGTGGCCGCCCGCCTCGCGGACTCACCTGCGGACTAACTCGCCCATAAGCCTTCTCGGCCAGACGACCACACCCTCTGCAGCGCCAGGCCGCGACCCCCGCGGGCCGGCAGCCCGACTGCAGCCGAGATGAACGCCTCCTCCACGCGCGTTAGCGCCGGCACCCCCCGCGCGCCTCCCCCCACCTTCTGCTCCTTCTTCCTGCGCCACCCCGCCCCCGCTCCCCTCTCCCCGCCCCCAGCCCGGCTGTCGCCGGGCCCCCTCAGGCTGCTCAGGGGCCCCAGCCCGCGCCGCGCCTCCGCCTGCTTCCCGGGATCGACAGCGCCGCGGGTCAATCCCCGCCGGGAGCCGATCTCCGGGCCACGCCTCTGAGCCCGCCCTCCGCCCCCGTCCCCGAAATTCACCAATGGGAAACGCGGAGCTGTAGCGGGCCTGGCGGTTGCCTAGCAGCGGCGGGCCTGGGCGGGGGCGGGCGGCCGGGGGCGGTGATCCGGGCGCCACGGGGGCGGGGAGAGTGGGAGGGGACTCCGATGGGCGGGGTCTACCGCGACTATAAGATCAGCTGCCGCCGGGAGCTGCGCTGTGGTCCTGGTCTGCGCGTGTTTGCTTCACGCTGCAACTGCTGCTTCCGTCTCCCGTGCCCCCGCTCCGGTCTGTGTGCAGCGGGACCCAAGACCATGTCGCTGTCACGTTCAGAGGAGATGCACCGCCTTACGGAAAATGTCTACAAGGTGAGCCCCAGCGACCGGCTGACTTCGTTCCTGTGGCTCGGTCCCGACCCGGCGGCCCCGGAGCCCAGCGGCCGGGGCCCTCGCGGGGTCTTCCCGTCCGGCCTCTGGGTGCGGGTGTGGTGAGCCCGGCGCCGGCCAGTCACAGGTGGCCGCCCCCTCCCGACCCCCTCCGCCCGTCGCGGCCCGCCTCGCCCCTAGTTCTGGCGGGCGCCCCTACCCCGACGGCGCCGCTCGGCCCCCGCGCGCCCCCCTGCGTGCCCGCCTGAGCGTCCGGGGAACGGAGCCGCGCCCGATCCGGTCGAAGATTCCCTCAGGTCCTTTCCGAGCCGCGGCAGACCCGCGTGAAGCAGGCGGCGGGGGACGTCGTGGGGGCAGCAGGGCGCCGCCGCCTGCTGCCGCCTGCTGCCCTGCGCCCGTTTGGCACCGTGGCACCGTGGGGCTCTTCCACGCGCGCGTTTTTACGCTGGCCTTTGGACACTTTCTTCTCAACAGGCTTTTTCCCTTTCCACAACTCCTTTCCCGTGTTAATAGACGTGGCCCAAGGTGGGAGGTCGAGCGCGGACAGGTTGGATGGGTGGACAGATAATCCATCATCTTATGTAACCGCGGAGGTAGAAGACTAATTGTGTAGGAGGCTGACGCGCCTGCCTTTGCTTCTGATATGTTAGGAGTCGCATTCACGTCCTCATCTGTGAAATGACAGTTTCCCTTGTAATAGCCGCAGAGCCATTGGAAGCCGACTGTCCACCTCCTCCTGGGCATGTTTGCGCCTGTGTACAGATGGACAGGCCCCAGGTTTTTCTTTTCTCTGTCCAGGCCCCCACCCCCAGCCACACAGCCTGGCTCCTCCGAATGGCACCAGGCCGGCTGCAGGTCCCCAGGGCATATTCTCAAGAGAGAAATCCCTGCCCCGGCTGGTCCATGGCGTCCTTCTACAAAGATATGCTTTCTTTCACAACTGTGTCTGAAGGTTAAGTGAAAGCCTGGTGATTAGAGTAGCTGGTGTTCACATGGAGTTGCTGGTTCATGGCCGCTGAATGGAATTGCGACCCGTTCTCAGAGCAACAGTTTCTAATTGTGTTAACCAGCCGTGGCTGTGCCTTCTTAGCCAGTGGCCTGTAAAACCTCTTAACTGGCTCGCTCAGACTGCCGACCGCCAGATGGAAGCTTCTGGGGTGGCCCCTTTGGTTTCAGCTGGTGTCCAGGGAGCAGATTATACTTTAATACAGCTTTTAATCAGGCTTTAAAGTTGCAGCTAGTGGGTCTGGAGGAATCCCTAAGGCAGATGGGGGGGGTGCCGAGGCAGCTCTGAAGCCATGTTGGAGCTGCTAGTAAACAGGATTTGAAACAGCCTTTAGCGTTTTATGTTCAGTATTGTGTGGAATCCGTGGCGTATGTGTACATGGCTGGTTTTGTTGCTCTGTGGAAGCACATGCTGTCAAGGGAGGGAGGTTTATTAAATTATTAGTCATTAGTTCCATTACAGTTTGCTCATTATTGCGGAGAGTAGAAGTGTTGGTCACAGTCTTTTTCCCCCTTTTTTTCCTGCTTCTGCATTGAAACCATTAAGCAGGAACTTTCACAGAATCATGGGGGGTAGGGTTGTGGAGTGGCTTTGCTCTGGGGAATTCCGTGGGCATCCTAATGACTCTCATCTCTAGGCGGTCAGTCTGCAGTTTTGCAGCTGTCATCGACCTGGATGACTGAAGGGATACTCACTGTGGTGGCAGAAAAACTGTCCAGATCAGGGTGCATGGGCACTTTTAGTCCCTCTGGCCGCAGCCTGGCAGGTTCGAGGTTTACACTAAACACACAGGTTCTGTGTTTTGTACTTGCTAGGCAGGTGGAAGGTATGCAGATGAAATCTTGGTAGGATTGCTTTCAGGGCTGGACACAGACAGGCTGTGGGTGTCTGAAGGGCTCTTCTACTCTGGGGCTGCTCCCACCCCAGTGAGAGGCTCTACTGTACAAGGCTGTTTGGTTGGCAGGTAGGTGGTTCATGCTGTCCTCTGGGGCCCTGACTGTTGAGTCTTTGAGTCCTGTGCTTTGTTACCTTTTTGTGTGTTGTCACTGGAAAACTCACAGTACCGTGGCAGTGTCGTACAGGTTGGGCAGCTTTGGCCCATTGGCCAAGCAGAAACCCAGCCTACACAGAGGCACAGTCAGGAGACAGCCAAAGTCATCTGTGTGCAGATCTGGGTCAGTCCAGCCAGTCCAGGTACTGCCGTGTTCTGTCCTCTCCTGGGACAACGCTGCCTGTGACTCCCTGCTATAGGCTGCTCCTGTGCCCGGGTTGGCACTTGCAGAAGTGCTGGCATCGCCTCTTGGAAAGACTGGGATGTGGCCCTGCTCAGTGTCACCCCACGATGCGGCTCAGCTGTTTGCTTTGGCCCTTGTATTGCCTCAACTGCAGTTCTGGGTGGTTTGCCTTGGCAAAGAAAGATGCTTGTCCTTGGCCCTGCTGATTAAAAATTCAAGAATAAAATGTACAGTTTTGATTTTCCTCCTGGAAGAATCCGTAACGCAGATTTTGACCTCTTTCCTGGTGGCTCAGTTCCCTTGGGAGCTGTGTCCTCGGGGAATTTCATGGAAGATGAAGGGGAAGAAAAATAGGACAGCTTCCTGATAGCCACTGGCAACTCACCCTTGGCCCTTCAGGCCTTGCAGGGGAGGACAGTGAGGAGAAGAAGATCAGGCAGCCACTGGGGTCCAGGGACAGAGTGCTGGGGGTAGGGTCTGCTGCACATTAAGAATTAAGGCAGCCTGAGATGTAAGGGTTCTCTGAGCTGTCCTCCAAGTGTGCCTGCATGGAGAAGGGGGCTTCTTGAGCTGCTGGCCATGGCTTCTGGTGGTCATGGTCTTGTATCCCAGGAGAACAAGGAGCCAGCTCTGGCTCCCAGATGACCCATGACCCTGAGGGTGGCAACTTCAGCATCTTCTTTAGGAATAGTATTGTTGGCATTCCTTAATGTAGAAGGATGGGAGAGCATCCTAGGGAGAGCATCCTAGTAAGAGCAAGGTCCTACGCAGCTGTTCATGGTGGTGTGATCCTAGGGCTTTGCACAGCACAGTTGTGCTGGTCACCAGGCCATCTGATCATCTTCCTTGCCATGCAGCTGTTGACAGGAAGTTGGCCTGGCCTTGGTGCAGCTGTCCTGTGAGGTGGTAGGTGCCAGAGGGTTCCTGGAGCCAGTTGGGTTTGCCACCTTTGGTGTGATTGGTCAGGTCTGGCACAGTGTGGTCATTGGGCTCTGGGCACCTGCCACCGCTCATCCCTGTCACATTCCATCTGCTTCTCAAGGTGGTTGTTCTCAGGATTTTTGAGAAATGTGGGGACCCCAAAACCCTATTACTGACCGCAGACCACAGCGAGACTCTTCCCCTTTTTAATTCAGTGTGTTTTTATTATTTGCCATTCTGGGGATTAAACTCAGGGTCTTAGTACTTTGCTACATCCTCAGCCCTTTTCAAACTTCATTTTGAGACATAGTTTTCCTAAGTTGCTACGTTGCCCAGACTGGGCTCAAACTTGGGATCCTCTTGTCTCAGCCTCCCAGAGCACTGGGATACAGGCGTGTGCCACCACATTTGGTGGTCCTTCTCTTTTAAATAGGGTGGCCCAGGTAGAGATAATGAAATGGAGTCTCTGATGGAGAAGGTAGCAGTTGTATGCTGTGCTCCACTCTGAGTGTGTGTGCATGCACATGTGGGAACACAGGTGCGCTTTGCATTATAGAGCATTGTCCGGGGCTGGCTCCTCATGCACCATCTTCATGTTGGATGGCTGGGGGTCTGCAGTCACCAGGTGGACCCTCATGTGTTTCTGTTGTGTCCCATGTTGCCTGCCTTTGCCCATCAGCATTTTAGTGGCAGCCATTCACATCCAGTCCGCTTGGCAGAGGCAGACTGTCACACTGATCTGAGCTGACCAGCATATGCAGCCTTTGTACCCAGGCTGTGTTTTGTAGGTTGTTGATTCTTTTGTTGGCTCCCGAGGTGCCCAGTGCTTGGTGCACTGTTGCATGGGGTTGGTGATTGGCGGTGGGTTGTGACTGGGCTGTTTCCAGGTATACCAGGGCCTCTGGGACATGGTTCTCTACAGCATCTGGGTTGGCCTCGGAACATGCTTGCCTATGCCTGCTGTCCTCAGTTCTTAAGTGTGTGTCTCTTAGGAAGGTTGACTTGACCAGTGGGGCTGACTGACTAGACTTGAGGTTCAGGGTCAGAATGATGGCTGGTGGTGCTCACAGCTCTAGAGGGCCACTGTTGAGGGAGAAGTAGGTGGGTGCTGTTGGGATCTGTGTTCTTGTTGCTCTTGTGTTTGAGGACAGAAGCTTCCACAAGTCTAGGCTGTGGGGTGGGGTGGGGCAGGGCAGGGTGAGGCAGGTCCTGACCTTGGCCACAGGTGGTACATTCTTGCCTGGGAGGGCTGGTGTGTGGCCTGGCTACTGAGCTGGAGGGTGGCATAGAGGAAGCAGGCTGATGGGGAGGCAGAGGCCTGCCCCACTTCTCCTGTGTTGGTGGGTGTAGACCCTACTCAAGAGCAGGAACCATGGGAGAGAGTCAGGGCTGGCCCACACTGCTTGTCCCCACTCAGCCTCACTTGGCCATCTCTCTGCTGGCTGGTGTAGACTGGCATTATCTGTGGCTGTCATGTGGAGGTGGCCTGGGCCACTGCTGGCCAGGGCTATCCCTCTCCTCTTCTCGGGCTTCTAGTATGCTGGGCCAGTCCTCGCCCATGCTGTCTTTTCTGCCTCCTGTCCCAGAGATTTACCTCAAAACCTCATGGTAGAGAGGCCTGTGCACCCTGGAAACCTCTGCTTAGAGGGCCTGCCAACCTCCCCTGTACATAGCTGCACTGTGATCCGCTGCCTGTGCCGGGGGTAATTACAGACAGGCATGGACTGAGCTGGCACCTTCTTCCCACCTCCTGCCACCCCCAGCTCTGAGTCATGCCAGGCTCCTGATTGTGCCTGTTATGGCTGCAAGATGACTCGGGGGCCCTCAATCTGGAGGGAGGGAGTGGGCATGGCTGCGCCCCTGAACAGTAGGGCGCCGGGGCATCTCTGGGTGGCAGGTCCTCAAAGAGGTTGGCCTGGGTGTCCCAGGCTTCTTGTAAACAGAAAAATTCTTCCTCCCCATGTGACGTCCCTCTGAGACGCAGGTTCGGAAATTTAAGAGCCACTTAAATTTCCATGGCTCCATGGAAGGGGCACGATGCTTACTGATATATTCCTAGGGCCAAAATAGTAGCCACACTGTGAACAGGACACACCAGTACTCGGGGATGAGTGAGTGCCATTTCTGGACTTGACAGAGGTCACACTGGGGTTGATGTCTCCCTTTGCCACTCAGCTTCTTTGGTGGCCAGTTCCAGGGCCAGCAGCCCAGCCATCTTTGGGTTCCCTGGAGTAGGGTGCTCAGGTGTGGAGCCAGCCAGTGCAGGCCAGAGATATCAGTGGGAAGTGCTTTGTCCTGCTGTGTCCTTGAGGCTGGTCCCTTATTAGGGGACCAGAAAGCCTCAAGGGAACAGAGTGGTGTGGGAAGGTGGGCCTTGAGCCAGTCCTTACTTTCCCAGCATGAGCCAATTGTTTCCAAGGGATCATCTTGGGAACCTGGGGTAGGCTGAGGTTCTACACCTGTGTGAGTCCCCTGGTGCGGGCAGCAGTCCCTCTCTGCCTGCCAGGGTACTACCAGAGCTTGGTGCCCCAGCCAGCTCCCTGAAGTAGCCTTGGCTTCTCCCTCCCAGCTACCTTGTAGGATTCTCTTCTGTTGCTCCAGCTTGTGTTACCAGCTTCAACTTGGAAAATCCTGTCGGGTCCTGGAATACCTGTAGGGGCTGCCGGAAGAAACCTTGCTGCCCTTTCTTTCTTCTGCTCTGGCTGCGTGACCTTGGCTGAGTCTTATTCCTTGGGCCACAGACGTAACGGAAGGAGTGATCCAGGGTCCGCAGAGGTTGATGTCCCCAGCTGGAAGGCCAGAGCCGTGGGCCTTATCTCTTCTCATGGGGAGTAGGTGTGACAAGTTCTGCATGTCATGTCATTGGACACCACCAGCAGGAACAAAGGTTGTGAAGCTACCATTCTGAGTGCTTTCTTCTTGAGGCCAAGTTTTGTTTTGGTGCCGGGGATCCAACTCAAACCCTTGTACTTGCTAGGCAAGCGCTCTACCATTGAGCTAAGTACCCAACCCCTTGGAGTGCTCCCTTCTCACTAGGGTTTTTATTTTGTACTTGCTGGGGATGTAGAGTGGTAGAGTGCTTACCTAGGACTCATCCCGAGCACTATAAATACAGAAATAAATACACAAAAAATTATTTTAATAGATCTTTAAAAAACTGGTAGAGTTTTCTTAAAACTTCTTTGCATTTGGTTTCAGACCCTTCTGTACTGCATTTCATCTCAGGGTTGTTCATGTTTGGAGGTCCCCAGCGCTCCCCTCTGAACCTTCCCAGGTATTTCTAATGGAACGTATCCCAAGTAGTGTCTTGGATTTTCTTCCAAGCCCCAGACATTTGTGCCATTTTTGTTACGGACACTTTCTTGATGATCAGAAAGTTTCCAGATGACAGCCAGGTCTATTCCACTTTTTCAGGTGTTCCTTCAATGGTTTGTGGATGGAACGTTTGTTCATGCCAGGGGGCAGTCATCAAGTGGGCCTGTGCTGCGTGGCCTTAGGCATATCATGGCTGCTGCTGGTGCTGGGGGGGAGATGCAGGCGTCTGTACAGAGAGAGAAATCCCCATCCCGATCTTCAGAGGGTAGAGGTGGGGAACTTCCCTATCTGTGAGAGCTGGGGTTCTGGCCAGGAGAAGTTTGTCTCAGTGGAGCTATGTGTGGTCAGGATGGAGCCTGCTTGTAGCAGGCGGGTGGTCTTGCTGCCTCCAGTCCCCGCTGCTTCCACCCGGAGCTTTTACACCAAAAGGTAATGATGGAGGCAGAGCTGGAGTGGGCCTGGCTTCCCTTGCCTCTGAGCCTGTGATGGAGGCCTGTTGAGTCACCTTTGCCCTGGGTGACCATCTCTCAGCATAAGAGGCTGACTGTTCACTGCCTCCGTCTATCACCTGTAGAAGATTGATCTTGTTCTTGGGCTAGAGATCCAGGCTCTTGATGGCCTAGAGGGACAGGCAGATGGAAGCCTTGGGCTTTAGTCGGGCCAGTGGCCAGGGTCCCAGCTCCATTGCGGGGGAGATGGACAGCACCACCACTCTCCCACTGGCTCCGTGTTGGAGGACATAGGATATTGGGTGTGGAGGGCCTGGGCTTTGCAGCCTGCTGTTATTTTGGGTAGATTTCGTACTAGTCCCACCAGGCATGTTCTGAGAGTTCTATGGGCCTGGCATCATTTGCCCTCACACTGGCTTCATGAGGTGCTCATGAAGACCCTCGGGGGCGCCTCTGGCTGAAGGAATGTATCCACATCCATCAGTGGATAGGTGGCCTGGTCAGGGTAGGAACAGGCCCTGACTTCCCAGGTTCTGCTTCTGTCATGTTATGCAGGAGTCCCAGGGATTTCTGACAAGATCTTTAGATCTTGGGTCACTGTTTTCTCATCAAAAATTCAGTGAGATGATAGACCATTTCCTGGCAGATAAACTTTTAGGCCAGTGGTGGTCAGGGCCTTGGGTACAAGGGGCTAAAGGTTCTTTGGAGAGCACTCGTTGGAGTCAGGAACACCCAGCCTCTTCCTGGGCGCAGAAGGTCAGGTCCATAGCAACACCCTGGGGCCAGTGCATCATACCTGCCTGAGCCAGGGTCAGTGGGCACAGGGACAATCCCAGAGCATTCCAAGGCTGCCTCCCAGCTTGCTCATTGCTAGTTTCTCCTGTAGCAGGCCTGGCCAGTGCTCTCGCAGGGAGGAAGACGGCTCAGTGAATGGCCTTGGTTGTCATCAGGGCTGTGCATCAGCAGAGCCTTCTGTAATCAGTGGTAGTAAGAGAACTGATGATCAGCCTCTCTGTGCTGGCTGTGAGGTGATCCAACATCAGTCAGCTCAGGCTGCTGAAATGTAGCACCCCAAACTGATGCTTAAATTGATGTCTACCCTCTCACAGTCCTGGAGCCCAGAAGCCCAAGATCGGGGTATGAGCAGGGCTGGTCCACTTGAGGCCGCAATGCTTGTAGACGGATATTTCCTCCCTATTTCCCCATGTGCTCATTCTCTTGTATGTCCTAATCTCCTTTTCCCATAAGACACCCATAAGATGCAGATTGCCTCAGAGCCCACCTTGGTGACCTCATTTCACACAATGGCCTTTTCTGCCCCCCAGTTTGTTTTTTGGTTCTTTTGTGGGACTGGAGATGAACCCAGGGCCCTTACACTGAGCCAGATCCCCCAGCCCTTTGTTATTTATTTTGGTAAGATCTCAGTAAGTCACTATGTTGCTCAAGTTAAGCTTGAATTTGGGATCCTTCTGCCTTTGCCTCCCATAGTGCTAGCCACACACCCACCTCCCTAATGGCCTCTTTTTTATTTGTTTGTTTGGTTTTTGTTTTTTTGAGATGGAGTCTCACCATGTAGTCCAGGCTGGCCTCAAACTCACCGTGTAGCCTGGGCTATCCTTGAACTCAAGGTGATCCTCCTGCCTCAGCTTCCCTAGTATGTGCCACCATGCCTCGCTCTAATGGCCTCTTTAAAGACCTGCATCTTCAAGCATAGTCACTAAGGTCTCAAGGGTTGGGGCTTCAGTGTGTGCATATGGGAGGGAAACAGTTCAGCCCCTTTTCCCCCTGCCTTGTGGCAGGGTGTGATCCACTGGAGAGGGTTGTCCAGGGAGCTGTCTGTCTTGATGGCAGCCATCCATCTATTTCTAGGTCTATTGTATTTTGAGTCCCTTCCAATTTTATTCAGATTGTAGCCCTCAGTTTATGACAGCAGGGATCCAGGGGCCATGCTGTGATGTCATCATACAGCAGTTGGCTGGGAAGTGTGTCTCTATCTTAGTGCTATCCATGGAAGACAGCAGTTTAAATGTGCACCTCCTCCATACCGGCCGGACGCCAGGCAATGAGTTCTGTGACCCAGACTAGAGTAGCTATATACTAGGAGGGGGGGTGTGCAAGCCCCAGTGGAGGCTGTGTCTTCTGGAGTTGGGATGGCTAGGACGTGCTGCTCAGATAGGAAGGATGGCCAGGCTGTTAGGTCTCGTGTCTGGCCCTTGCTGTCCTGGGCTCCTAGACTGATAGGTGATGTCCAACTCTTGCGGGGGAGGGACTCTCACAGTGGGACAGACAGTGCAGGCCTGGCTTTTGGCCCTTGCCTGGGTCCCTCCAGCACAGGCCCACATGGGACTGCCTAGTGTGGCCAGGTGCCTGACATGCTGGCCCTAGCTTTTGCCCTTGGGGACCTCTGCCCCTGTGGACCTCATGCAAGAGGAGATGAGACTTGGGGTATCTGATTGCTGCAGACCCCTGGAAAGAGCCAGGTTGGGATGCAGGTGTTGAAGTCTTCCAAAAGCCGAGTGGATACTGGGAGATCTGGGGGCTCTGTGAATCAGGACTCTGTGAAGGCCACAGCAACTGGGTGAACTGAATGGCAACAGTGGTATCTTTTGTGACATTGTTTTCAGCCAAGGTGCCACTGCAGCCTCAGGCGGTGCCCCCTGGTCCCTAGTTGGTGGGGGCAAGCAGGGGTGACAGGCAGGAGGACCCGCCTCTTTGTCCCTCCTGGTGGGAGGCTGCCATGCTCTCTACTGTTATTTCTGGGCGCCCCTCCAAAGACACAAGGAGTCGCCTATTAGTGTTGGCAGCTTCTAGGGGGAGCCACCAAAGCTGAGAACCAGTACTGCTGCAGTACTGCAGGGTGGCTTCTGCTCAGGACCTGGTGGGACCTGTCCCCACTACCCTCCAGGTCCCCTTTGGGCTCCACTCCCCACCCATCCATTTTGCCTGCTGCCTTCTGAGCTGGGCAGCTACTCCTCCCTCAGGGGCAGGGACTCCAGCCCTCTATTTTGGGGCAGGCTGGCTCCTCTTCCAGCCTGCATGGAAAGGTGCCTGTTTCCCGGTGTGCCTGTTGCAGAGCATCTCCAAGGCCTGTTCAGGAGGTGTTGGGTTGAGGTCCGAGAGGCCCAGAGCCATTTGGCACAGGTTGTCCTTCCCTGGGCTGGGAGGGTACGGGGCAGGGAGTTGAACTCTGCTTGGGCTACTCCCCTCAGGAACCTGTCCCTCTAGCTTTTGTACTTCTGTCTCACCCCTCTAAAAGCCTGCATCCACTCACCTTCTAAACTAATGTGAACACACCACCGCACCCCATCACCTGCCCCAACTCTAACCAAGTTAGATGCAGCCCAGCGTTCACCACCACAAGCACCCCTCCCACCACTCGCTGAATTCCTGGAGTGTGCTTATTCTTTTCTGAAGACCCTCCTAGTTTTTAGGGGGAACAAACCTCCACCCCAGTCCCGTGGTGCTCCTTGCCCAGGAGCCTGCTACCAGAGGCTCCCTTTTCCCAGCCCCGAGGCCGGGGACTTTGCCTGCAGCCTTAGGACAGCCAGCCCCGGGAAGTCTTCCAGGCAGGACCCTGTCCACACACCACCAAGCTCCAGATGCATCGACCCAGGCCCCCTAGGCTGGGCTCCTGTCTGTTTCCACATCTACAGCCCTACTCCTGTTTATAAATAGAGGAGCTGGGGTCCTGAGCAGGTCTCGCTGGATAAACCTGGAGCAGACTCATGGAACACTGGGATCTGTGTCTGTGTGCATGGCCCTCTCAGCAGGGCACTGGTACTGTGGGGGGGTTGAGGAGGCTGGCGGCCCCAAAGGTGGCTCTTCTGCTGAGTCCCAGTATCAGTAGGAGTGGAGGGGAGCAGTGTGAGGGGCAGGCTCATGGCACTGGGCCTCTGGGAAGCCAGGAATAAGTAGTATTGGCTGGAAGCAAGTGGGGCACACTTGGGGCTTTCCTGGGTAAGGGGCTGTCCTGAGCTGTCCCCCCCCCGCCCCCGGAAGAGGATCGGATAAAAAGAGTTTGCCTCATTCTTTCTGTTATTGCTGGAGTGGGGCTTCTTGAGGAATGGCAATGGCACCAGTGTGGAGTGAGGTTGAGTTTGGTTGTTTGGTTGGCCTGCAGCTAAAGCCAGGATTTGGCTCCACTAGGACCTGGCAGCTGGGCTCCCTGAGCCCCTGAGCCTCTGAGCCTCTCATCATCCATCCGTAAAACAGATCAAGGTGCTTGGGGCTCTAGGCAACTCAGGGAGACTCCCAGGGTCATCTCTCTCTGAGTGTTGTATGGATAGAGAGGAAATTTGGCCTAGCCTGCTGCACATGCAGGCAGTACACATGTATGCCCTTGTGTACACATGTGTGTGCAGGGGCGCAGCCAGACACGTGCACCCTGTCATTCACTAGGAGGGCCCTGGCTTGAGGAGTAGACAGGATTGTGCCCTGGCAGCGTGCAGGAGCAGGAGGGGCAAAGTTCCTTGGTGGGCCTTCTTCCTATAAACACTTGGCTTTCTTCTCTGCTCCCTCAGGTGGGGGGTGGGGTAGGGACACCTGTTCTGCTGACCTTTGTCCTTACTGGCCTGGCAGGCCATCCGTCTCCAGGCCAGCCAGGAATGTCTTGGAATGACCAAGCGGAAGGGGCTCCCAGGGCTTCTCAGTATCTTGCTCGTGATAACTACTAATACTAATGGATTTAGCCTCTCCCATTCCCTCCTACAGAAGGATATAGCCAGCTCCCAGGTCTATGGCCGGGAGCTGTGGCCACACCACTGGGCCTGGATTCCTCGTGGCTCCAGGGCTATAGGATGCCCTGCTTTGTTAGAGTCCTGCAGGGAGGGCAACTATAAACTGCTTGAATTGTGAGCACCCCTGGGCAGGGCCCACTTCCTCCTCTAGCCCTTTTCAGCCTGTGTTCTATGAGGTTGAAGTCTGCCTGTCATGTCCATATTCCCCAGCACCTCACCTGTCATGCAGAGGGGTTCTCTAATAAATACTGCACAAACAAGTGAATAAGCAGAAGAATGCATGTGCTAAATATAGTTCTTGGTCCCAAAAGCTGCTGAGGAACAACTCCGAATCACAGCGTGCAGCAGCAGAACTTGAACAGGTAGGGTTTTCCTCATATAACACAGGTATCATCAGAATTCGAAGGCAGTGTGGGTCCTTACTTATCCAGTGGGATTGTGTCCCAGCAGGATGACATGGTCACCAAACATGGAGCCCTAGAGAGCCCTTAGCACCCTGTCAGCCCCAGGAGCCCCCGAGTTTCATTGTGAGCTTGAGGATGGCATGTTGGGCTCAGGTAGCCCTCCTCGTGGACAGCTGGCTTCTGGCCTTTGTGCACAGAGAGGTTCCTTAGCCCAGTCAAAGTTTATTTCCTCAAGGTCAGAATTCTTCCACTGTTCTCTCTGCTTTTACTTTGGCTCCTTTGGGGTTGATAAGAAAAGACACTCCCTTCTCCTTTGAAGTAAACACCCACCCTCTCCAGGTGTTAGTTCAGCTCCCTCCTGGCAGATTCCCATGGAAACATACTTTTGTTTCCTTGCCTGGGAAAGAGTGACCTGTGGCCACTCTGGAGTGCTCTGCCACCCAGGGTTGGGTGGCATTCAGTCTTTACTCGAGGAGGTGGAGGCACCTGAGGCAGAAGTGGTGTCTGCTGTCAAGGGCTCCTATGGTTCCTTCTGGGGACCCAGGTGCCTTCTGAAGCCCCTGCCTGCCACAGGTGCCCACAGAGGCTAGACAGCCCCCTGGATTGGAACCTGGCCTGGTTGGGAGCTGGCCAGGGAGGCTGGGCCTGGAATGTGTTCACTCCACAGGGACTGTCTGAGGTAGGGGGCAGAGGCTGCCACCCAGGGCCTCTGTGCAGGGATTTGGGTCTGTCTTGAGTTTCTCATGGGGATGGCGTGGCCCACTAGATGAGCCCCAGAATGATGGGTGGATTTGTGGGCTCAGTGGTTGCTGGGAGATGGACTGACCTGGAAGAGGGTCCATGACATTCACCAGGATACCAAGGCTGGCTGCCCAGAAGGCCACTTTTCCCACCAGGGCCAGACATGGTCTGCAGAGCCAGGAAGAGGAACTGGGCCTTCCCCAGCAAGAAGAAGCCTCCCTGCTGTGAGCTCAATGGCATCCACACCTCTGCTGCTGCCGCCTCCACGCCAAGACAGCAGTACCTGTGTGTCCTGGCAGGCTGGCCACTCTCGGGCCAGATGGAGGCAATGGCTGTGCCCAGGTGGCCTGGCTGGCACTTCAGCACCCACGCTGCCTTGCCTCCTCTCTCCCACATTCCTTGAGTATGAGCTCAGCTGCAGCACTAAGGAAGTGGAACCTCATGGCTATCCCTGTGTGTCATGCAGAGGGCATGGCGGGTGCCTCGGTGACCCACCTTGCTTGACCCTTGGTGGTTTCTGATATTGTTTCCTGTCACTCGGGACATTCATGGAGCTTGTGGAGAACTGGTCCCGGGTGGGCCTGCAGACCTGAATCCAAGCTCTGCAGGGTCTGGCGAGCAGGGGTCCATTCACAGCCCACCCTCTCTGGGGCTGTGTTCAGACCAGTGTTGGTCACCAACAGTGAGAAACACAACTGATGCAGCTTTGCTCACAGTGCACACACAGACTTGCAGAGTACATGTGAACACACGAACATATGAACACGTTGATCACACGTGCAGATATGCACACTTGCACATCCATGAGCATGTGTTTGCACAAACATGCACACAAATAGGCATGCATGAGCATGCATGCATATAAACATGTACCCCTGAGCACACATGCACATCAGCATGTACACATGCAGGAGCACATGCACCAGAGCACTAGACTTAGTCACACTTGCCCGTGCAGGTCTGCGCTCTGCTTCTGTTCTGTCTCGTTACAGCGGTCTTGCCCTCACCCCTCTCTGCCTGGCCCTGCTAGCACCCCTGAATCTGGGGTGCAGTTGAAGGGACACCCCTGCACAGAGCTCATTGCCCTCTCTCTTCTGAGCGTCATCTCTGTGCAGGAGTCTCCTGGACACCAGAGCAGGCTCATTCTGCTATCCAGGTGATGTCCTTGCCCTGGTCCTAGGTGCTCCCTGGGTTTCACCTGTCCAGACCCCTGATCCCCAGCCCGGTGTGCAACCTGCTCCTCCTCGGTGTCCTGTCCCCAGACCAGAGACCTGTGCGTGCCTACCTCCCCTCCCGCTACACCCTGCCTGTCCTCACACCTCACTGCCTGAGGAATCCAGGCCCAGCTGGCGCCACCTTCCCTTTCTTCAGATGACTGAGCAGCCTCCTGGGGTTCCCCTGCATCCACTTGGGCTGGTGGCTAAAATCTCAGCAGCCAGAGGGATGTTTTATGGTTTTTATTAGTTTATGTTTGTGATACACACTGAGTCCATTCATGATGAGGAGTTGGTATGTAGACTGTGTTGTATCCTGGCTCTTCCCTTGGCTCCCTCTTCTTCTGGGGACATTTTAAACGTGCCTGGCATTGCTCTTCTCAGGCCCTTCCTGTTCTGTCCTGCTTCCTGTCCTGCCTGGGGGAAATGACCATACTCAGTTCTCCTCCTTCCCTTACCTCCTGTCGCCCTTCCCGCCTCAGCATGGCTCCGGCTCAGGGCCTTTGCACTGCCTTGGCTGGCCTGCCTGCTGTTGTTCCAGGCGATGATAATCACCATTTCCTTCCCTGCCTTCTACTATGCAGCTGGGCGCTCCCTTCCCACCTGATGTCTTCTCTGTGCTCTGTGGGACTTTGTCCGGCTGAATAGGTTCCCACACTAGTGCTGTGTCCAGGAAGGCGGGGCCACCCTGCTGGGGACTTGGCCAAGCTGTGTTACCGTCTGCAGTTCCCAGCCTGTGGGCACCCCGTGTGGCAGTGAGGGGGGTCAGTGAGCCCAGAACCACATGCAGGTGGTTGGCAGCTCAGAGCTTGAGCCCTCATCCTGCAAGCACACGGGTCTAGGAGTTACTCACTTTTGAATGCTCCCTACTTGTCTAGAGTAGCTGTCCTTTCCCTCTCTGCCTGTCTCACTCTCTCTCCCCGACCTTCTTCCCCACCTTCAAATAAATTGTCCTCGTTTATTAAAAAAAAAGAGAGAGAGGTAACATGAGTCTGGGTACTTCCTGGTATAGACACCCTGCCACACTTCAGGGTGAGTGCCTGGAGCACATGACAGGTGGCGGGTTTCCTAGAGCCATGTCCTGCAGTGGGGTGCGACTGGTGTCCTAAAATGTTCTTCTCATCTGCTGTGCTGGGCTTGTAGCCTAGGACAGGAGGTGGGACAGGTTTCTTTGTTCAGCCAGCAGTCTGGGGCCGGGTCAGTGCTGCACAGCCTCCTGCGTGCCTGCAGAGTCAGCCGGCTTCCCTTCCTGTTGTCCTCAGGAAGGCCCAGGATCACAGCATGACAAGCTGCCGGAAGGTTTAGGATGTGGCCGAGACAGGATTTTCTTTCAAAGTTACTCCCTGGGTCCTCCCTGGCTGGGATTGGCTGTTGACAGTCAGTTCGTTTTATGCCGGTAGAATTCTCATATGGCTGTTGTTTGTGTGTGCCTGTTTTTATGCCATGTAATTAAAACATTTATTTGGCCTTCGTAGTGAAAATCTAATTTCTTGAGTCTAAGAACTGCCGATATTGGCAGGGAGACGGCAGTCCGTCAGGCAAACAGATCCCGGAGCCTGTTGGATTATTCATAGCGTGGTATTTGCAAATCAGGCTGTGGATCGCTCTAATCAGAGCTGATGTTTGTAATTGATGTGTTGAGTTAGGGTTTTAGCGTGGGGGGCGTTACTGAGCATTTGTGTGTGGCCAGCAGGCGGCCTTCTGGGACTGACTCAGCCCTGCCAGCTGGGTAATGGTGCCTCTGCAGCCACGTGTCTCTGCTGGCTATGTGCCACCTGGCCCAGAGAGGGCTCCTTCCTTATTCTGCACCCCCTGTAGCCAGGGCCATGCCTGTCTCCAGGGTACAGATGGGAACACAGAGCCCCAGGGTCCCTGCCCGAGGGTGTTCGACAGGAGACAGAGCTAGGATTTGAACTGGGAGCTCGAAGTGATGTTTACCCTGAATTTGTTCCCCACAGGGCCCTCCGTGAGTCTTGAGATAGACAGAGCAATGACATACTCTCTCTGCTTTCTTCCAGACCATCATGGAGCAGTTCAACCCTAGTCTGCGCAATTTCATCGCCATGGGGAAGAACTACGAGAAAGCTCTGGCAGGTAGTACTGGTGCCCTAGGCAGATGGACTACAGCTCAGCCCCTAGAGTCTGAGTCAAAGCCGTGGACCTCTTGTGACCCATGTTCTCACCCTGTGGGGTTGTCTTGTCCCACGGCTGTGGTGACCAACAGGGTACCTAAAGATAGGTGTGGTCATCCACCCTTCAGAATTGCCTGGAAATTGAGGGTTAGGATGTACAGGATGCCATTGGTGTTATAGCAGCAGTACATCTGGAGCCTGTCCTTGCTGAGTGGACCCTGTGCAGCTTCTGGTCCAGGAACTGGGCCTGAAGTGTGAGGGGCTGGGATGGCGGAGCAGGACACTTGAGGACACCCTTGCCCAGCTCATGGAAGGGATGGATGCAGAACCACAACCCTTGGATCCTAGGGCCCAGGTAGGGCCGAGTCGTATGCTGTTTGGAGACCAGCTGCTCCTGGCCTGACCCTGGTCTCCTTGTACCCTTGACTGCAGCTGTCCAGGCAGGACTGGGCTGTCACTAGATGTCAGCCCATCTTTATAGGTCACTTCCCTCCAGTAGGAAAGTCATGTGTGTCTCCAAATGGTCAACACATGTCTGCCAGCTCTGAGTGGGCTGAGGCTGTGGTCCAGTGTTGGGAAAGAAGGCCAGGGTTTTCTCTGTTCTTGTTCTGTTCCTGCTAGCTTTACCTGTTGGTCACTTGGGAGCAAAACACCCTGACTGAGCACCAGCAGGATGGGCTCATCTCTTGCCAAAGCCTCCTTGTCCACTACCATCATGCCTACCCCCACGTCCTGTGTGGAGACACCTTTCTGCCGTGGAGAACACTGTCATGCAGCCCAGGTCCTCCCTGCAGAAGGGGCGTGGCAGCAGTGTCCCACACAGGCTGAGAGGTTACTGAGGCCATGCCCGGGAGGAATGTCTCCCTGCGACATCCCACCATCTCCAGCCTGCTGGAGCCCTGACCAGCAGCCCCTTGGTGTGGCCTCTGTGGCTGCGAACAGGTCAGGGGTTCCCTCTTGCTGCCCTCTACTCAGTGTGGACAGAAGTGGTTCTGCAGCTAGCATGTGGCAGGGTCCCCAGTGGCTGTCCTGGGATGGCTGCATTTATCCCTACCCTGTCCCTCTACAGTCCTGCACCAGGTCACACAGCCCCAGGTGCCTGCGTGTCACAGAGCTCAGGAGGCCCTTTTGCTTATGTATATGATGGACTCTGTCCCATTGGAGCTGTCTTAAGGAGTGTCCCCCTCAAGTGGAGAGCCAGCCGGTAGGGTCTTCATGACATCACAGATCCCCAGGCCGTGGCGGGGAGGAGCTCTGGACTTGGTGGCAGGCATGGCCACTTCCATGCCCTGGTGGAAGCTGGGTCTGCTTCACTCCCCTGCCATGCTATGCTGCTTGCTCACTAGTGGCCCTGGCCTGTCCTCACAGGAGTGAACGTGGCACTCTTTCTGAGTACTGACCCAGGAAGAGGCTTTTGAGGGGGTGGGCAGAGTTGTTGTCTCGGGTACTGCATGCCATGGTCAGATGGTCCCAGCAGAGCCAGTTCCCAAGCTCTGAGCGCCACCAGCTTCTCATCTGTTAGCTGGTCTGCCTTGCCTTGTGCCCCTCAGGTGTGGGAGTCAGAAGGTGCAGGACAGGTTCCTGTGGGAGCTGGGGGCGAGCTGTTCATGTTTCAGTGACGGTGCCCTTTCCCAGAGCAATGATCTGGGAGGTGCTTGGTGACCTAAGCCACGAAGAACTCTCCCTACCTCCTGTGGCTCTCCCTTGGGCAGGGGGAATTCCGTTCCCAGGTGTCCTGAGGCAGGGAGTGGCTGTGACGCCATTTCCATGGCTGACCTGGAGGCCTGGCCGCCTCCTCTTTGATGCTAGGCACGGGTTTCCTTCTGGGCCTTTCTGCCCTCCCCCCTCGGTTCCTCCCGAGGTTGTCCTGGCTGTGTGCACAGTCTGGAGGTGGCTTCCTCTTCCTGTTTTCCTGGACTGTCTTGCAGGACACAGTCAGTGTCCAGGCCCCGCACTACTTTGGCCACACCCAGCCTCTGCTGTCTTGCTTTGGTTTATTTGAAGAAGCCCACCCTCTCAGGCAACAGAAGCCCTCTTACCCCTGGGGACACGGTCTTGTGCCACAGAACAGTTACGTACACTTAATTGAAAACTATATAAATAAAATTTGATCAAGTGCCCAGTTAGAAGCCCCTAAATGGATTCTGTGGAAAACAGATTAGAAGTTGTAATTATACACTGCCAGCTGCTCCTCAGCCTCGTCCTCCAGGGCTGCTGCCTCGTCCTTCATGCAGCCTGAAGGGCAGGATGGGTGGGGCCCCATCTCAGGTGTAAGAGTTTGCCACGCACCCCAAGAGTTCACAAAGGCCCCATGGGGTTACCTGGACGGAAGCCAAGATCTACCAGTTCCTGTGTGCACACACCCAACCTAGGTAGGAGCTGCCCGGCTGGGCTGGAGGTGTGATCAGCCCGCTTCATCCTCTCCTAGTCAGGCCAGGGTTCCCTCTGAGTTGATGTGAACCTCTCTGGCTGCAAGAATGCCAAGTGCTGCCTTCAGCCTTATGGGGTTCTAGGGGTTTTGTTTGTGTACTAGAGGTTGAACTCAGGGTGTCACAGATGCTAGGGAGGTGCTCTACCACTGGGCTACACCCCCAGCCTTTTTTATTTTATTTTGAGAGTCTTGCTAAGTTGCTCGACTGGGCTCAAATTTGTGATCCTCCTGCCTCAGCCTCCCAAGTAGTTGGGATTTCACGGGTATGCCACAGGACCTGGCTCTTTGGCCTGCCTTCAGCAGTGGCATGTACTCCACATTTAGGTCCTGTTTTGAGACTGGGGACAGGGAAAAGTGGCTGTCCCTTTGGGTTTGGTTCAGGATCCTTGGGTGAAGCAGTGGCCTCCTGTCTTCCTGTCTGATCTGATGTTCCTGTGCTGTCAGCTCTTTTTTTTTTTTCTTTTGGTGCTGGGGATCAAACTCAGGGCCTTCTGCTTGTAAGGCGAGCACTCTAACCACTGAGCTAAATCCCCAGGTGGGGTCGCAGCATCAGCTCTTTGTCTCACCAAGTGCCCTTAAAGCAGAGCTCCCTCCCCCTCATCACACAGCACATGATAGGGTGCAGCACTCTGTGGGTGACTTGAATAACTCCAGACCTGCATGGTACACAACGTTCTTACAAATAAAAGGAGCTGTCAGGATTGGAGTGAAGTAAGAATGTCAGCAAGAGATGAGGTGACATCCAGCCCAGGAGTCAAGGCACAGAGCATTCTTTGCGCTTGTCCAGGCACACGGAGAGGGTCAGCCTGAGCTGTGATGGGTGTGTTTTTGCTGTGATCTTGTCAAGGAAATAACCATCCTCTCCTCCTCTCTCAGGTGTGACCTTCGCTGCCAAAGGCTATTTTGATGCTCTGGTGAAGATGGGGGAGCTGGCCAGTGAGAGCCAGGGCTCTAAGGAACTCGGTAAGGCCCAGGGCTGTGTGCGGACTCTGGGGTCCCTGGCTCATCCTGTGTACCAGGTGGGGCTGGAGTCTTGTTCATTTCTGGCCCTCCTTCAATTTGGTTTACATACCTATACCTTTTTTTTTTTTTGGTGCTGGGGATTGAACTCAGGGCCTTGTACTTGCTAGGCAAGCACTCTACCACTTGAGCTGAATCCCCAACCCCCCTTCTTCAATTTGGGATCACATTTTACCTGTCAAACAAGAAAAGATGTTTTAAAATGACACACACCCTCCAAGTTGGCGAGGAGCACCTCCTGCTGAAAGTGGGATCCCCTAGTCAGGCTCAGGTGGGAACATGGCAAGGGGGCGAAGAGATGTGGACAAAGCTGTGCTTAAAGGTGTTGGAGGCAAAACTCAAACAGCCAGCACAGGGGGCTGCGTATGGAAAATGGGACTCAGCTACTGGTGTTAACTGACACTCAGACTCACTGCTGATGTGAAAGTAGGCAGAAAGGATGCATGCAGGCCCCCAAATGGCCTGACTTGTTTCGCTTAAATGTGTCGCACATGCACATGTTCCAATAAATGGAGGAGGAGAAGCGTCAACAGGTAGAATTCCCGGGAACATTGTTATTTTCTTTGTGCTTTTCTGTGTTTTGGAACTGTTCCGTGAGAAGCTTGTGTTGCTAGTGTAATCAAGGGACAGTGTGGAAGTCACAGGCTGCCTGCAGTGTCATCGCAAGCTTGGCTTCAAGTGGATCCCACATTTTCATGGTACTCCTGCCCGAGGCCTTAGTGCCACCAACACAGCTGAAGGTTTCTTGTCCCTCACGGAGGTGCCGTGGCCATGGGTAGCCCCGGGGTGGCCTGGCCTGTGTCCTCTGCAGCGCTTGGGTGGGCTGTGGCTGCAGGCTGACTGTGAACCAGTGAAAAACCCAAGCTAACCGAGAAGCGCTTGGATTCTTCTAGCCTCTGAGCACAGAGGGCAGGCTTTCCACGTCTAGCCTCCTTGTCCATGGAGGCCTCCCTGCAGGCACTGTTCCTGGAAGTGGTCCCTGCGTCTGGTCAGCAAGGGCAACAGACAGAGATGCTCAGGCGGAGCAGGTCAGTGTGACAGGAGAAGCAGGTCGATGTGACAGGGCAGTCAGGCTGATGCGCTCTGTCCTCTGGTTTTTCTTCAGGAGCCAGTAGTTCCCCTCAGCTAATGCAAGGCCCGGGTTGTGTTGGCAGGCTGGGTGCTGGGTTCTCTTAGGGTCAGGGAATTCCAGCTCCCACGTGTGACCTCTGTCTCACGCATGCTGTGGATCTCAGGCATGGCTCCTTGCACAAAGCTCTGTCTGCTCTTACCCACACTCTGCCCCTTTGTGCATCTCACGATCTTTTACACAGACGGACACCACACTTTTGGATAGCAGGCTCTGCATTCACCTCTGCCATTCCCTCATTTGAGGTCACTGGAATGTCTCATGGGTCTTGGGATTCCTGTGGCCTCCAGAGTCCACAAGGCACTGCCGTGCTGATGGATGCAACCGTGGGACCGGCCTGGGGCACACAGGGACGCAGCCCAGTATAGTGGGAGACCATGAGGGTAAGTCCACATGCAGTGGACTGAGTGCACATGGACAGCAGCTCTCCCCGAGCTCTGATGCTCGAATGTGGATATCTAGCCTTTAGCTAGCCTGCATCACGCCGAGTGAAGGAGAATTCCCTTGGGCCGCGTATAACATGACATAAGATAAAGTATGTAGGACACAAAATTTCCTCTGTTTCTTAATTTTTTTAAGAATATTAATATTACAATAATGTCATTATTTTATGAAACAACAAGCCCAAGTTTAATAAGAAAACCTAGATGTCTGCTTAATAACCGTAACTGCTTGTTTTCACAGCCACACACAGCGTAGGTAGGTTGAAATAATGTTCCCATAATCGCTGCGTTTTACTTGCCTGGTTGGACCAGTGTATGAGGCATAATACAGGAGGGTTTCCATTCACCCTTGTGGTGGCACAGGGGCTGGAGTGACCACTGCACACCCACGTTCCCCCACTGACCCCAGCGCGCCATGGTTGCCTATGTGGTCTGTGCTTGAGCACCCCACAATCAAGTCCCGCGGAATGCACTAAAAATCACATACTCATGTGAAACGTTTGGGGCCACATTCCTAGCTACCCAGGGCCACATGGGTCCCACAGGCCACGAGTTGGACACAACCGTGAGGGAAACCTTCCCTGCAGTGCAGGCTCAGCTGATCGGTGATATGGGTGCCAGGGGAGCGGTGGCGACCACGAGTCCAGGGCCGCAGTGGCTGGCTGGCACCCTGGCCGGGAACTCCTGGGATGGGGGTGGGGAGCTGTGGGGCTGGGGGCGCTGACTTGCTCAGGGCCTGTCCCTGCTGTGCATGTGGCTGGGGACCTCTTCTGGCTGCCTGGGTCCCTACTGTGAGGTCTGCAGGGGAGCCAGCCAGGTGCCAGCCTTGCTCAAAAGTCAAATTTCTTTTTTTTTTTCCCTAACTTTTTGAGACAGGGTTTCCCTGTATAGTCCAGGCTGATTGATCTTCAATTCACTATGTGTGAATGTAGCCCAGGCTGGCCTTGACCTCCTCCTGAGTCAGCCTCTCGAGTGCTGGGATTACAGGCATTTGCCACCACACCCATCTTCAGATTTCTTTTCTTTTGTCAGCCTTGCAGCCTTGTTGATATAACTTGCGAAGGACTCTATGGCTCTTAGTATATTCACACATTTGCAGCTATTTCCTCTGTCTAGCTCCAACTTTTTTTTTTTTTTTGTAGTTTTTGAGACAGGGTTCCACTGTCTAGTTGAGGCTGGCCTTGAACTCACTATGTCTGCCAGGCTGGCCTCCAATTTGTGGCGATCCTCCTGCCTCTGGCTTCCGAGTGCTGGGATTATAGGCATGCGCCACTTTGCCCAGCTAGTTCTAACATTTTCACTGCCCTGAAAAGAAAGCTGGACCCAACAACAGTCACTCTCTCCTTCCCCCCTCCCTAACCCTGGCAACCTTATTTCTGCATTCTCTCACCACCGATTTACCTGTTCCAAATGTTTCATAGAACAGGATCACACAGTCTGCAACTTTGTGTGTCAGGCTGCTTTCACGTAGTGTGGTTTTGATGTTCATATTGTGGCATGTGTCAGAATTTCCTTCCTGTTTATGGCCAAGTAATATTCCAGTGTGTGGATGGATGTTTTGTTCATGTGTTCATTCTTCGATGAACATCTAGACTGCTTCCATTTTGGGGCTGCTGTGAACAGTGTACACATGTATCTGTGACTGTATGTTTTCATTTCTCCTAGGCATGTGCCTGAGAATAAAACTGCTGCGTCAAATAATTGGAAGTGGAATTTTGATTAAAGCATTTGCTTTAAAATACATTGGCTCTTTTGCCAGCACCCCTCACTGCCCACGCCCTGCTTCTCAGAGGCAGCTGCCTCCAGCTCCTGTGCTATTTTCTCCTGTGTATCCGAACGACAGGTTAATGCTGTTTCTTCTTTTTAATTTTAGATGTTATCTAATGACTTCTTAGGATGGAAGAGTTGTATTTACTTTTTTTTTTTTTTTGAGACAGGATCTTGCTATGTAGTTCACCCTGGCTTTGAACTCACTGTACAGCCCAGACTGGCCCCAAACTCATGTCAGTCCTCCTGCCTCAGCCTCCCCAGTGCTGGAATTACAGGCAGGTGCCACCACACCTTGCTGGATTTAGTTTTTTTATGTTGTCTTTGCACCCCACCCAGTGTAATGATCACAATTTCTGTTGAAATCAACGCACAGGCCTGTGTTAAAGTTTTAATGTTTTTGTTCTTCTAGCTGAGGATTTGATTTAGCTCAATGGTTAGAGTACTTGCCTAGCACAAAGCTCTGAGTTTGATCCCTGGCACCAAAAAAAAAACAAAGGGAGCCTCCTGAGTGTTCTAAAATCTCTTGAGCTAGGTGCAGTGGCACACGCCTGTAATCCCAGCTCTGGAGAGGCTGAGTCAGGAGGATTGCTGAGAATTCCAGGCCAGGGGCTACGTAGTGAGCTCAAGGCCAGCCTGAATTACATAGGGAGACCTGGTCTCCCAAATAAAACAGAACAAAACAAAAAAAAAAACCCCACAATGTTTACATAATAATACAAATCTCTGTCATGGCTAAAACAGGTGTATTATGATGACTTGTTTTTGCACTTCATTGGGCATAATTGGAGCATAGTACATTGCACAGATTTGTGTGTATGGCAGAGAGTCCTGATGTGTGTTCTCCTGTGGCCAGGATGGAGATGGTGGACTTGTCCATTCCTCCCAGAGCCCTGGGGGACCTCCCTGCCAGTTCAGGCAGCCCCTTCATCTGCTGTCCCCGCAACTCTGTATTTGCCAGCGTGGTTGAGTGGAATCTTGAGGCCACTCTGTGTTCTTTTTTGGTCCAGCTGCTCTGGTCTGCATTACTCAAGTCCTCCAGGTGCCTCAGTGGTTCCTGTGCTTACCTTGCAGTCATGTTGTGCGTGT
Source organism: Hystrix cristata (assembly GCA_004026905.1). Lineage (NCBI taxonomy): Eukaryota > Metazoa > Chordata > Mammalia > Rodentia > Hystricidae > Hystrix > Hystrix cristata. The sequence goes on from PVJO010003828.1 coordinate 35,151, forward strand.
TGATGGCCAGGTTTCTCACTCATTCATTCGTGGACCTTTGGGTTGTTTCTATTTGGGGTGTTTCCAAATTTGCATTTCCCTAATTAACTAATGATGACAGACATTTTTATGGGTTTTTTTGTTGTTGTTTTTGGTTTTTTTGAGAGTCTCGCTGTGTAATTCAGGCTGACTTTGAACTCACTGGGTAGTCCAGGATAGCCTTGAACTCACAGTGATCTTCCTGCCTCAGCCTCCTGAGTGCTGGGATTATGGGTGTGTGCTACCATCACCACCACCAAGAGTTTTTGCAAGAACAAAAATGTTAAATTTTAGTAAAGTCCAATTGATGGATTTTTTTTTGTGTGTGATCTAGATTTTTGTTATGACCAATTGTGATTTTGGTTATGCTAAGTTTGTCTTCTGTCATAGCAATCTGGTACCCTCATTTGCTTCATTTTCAGTGTTGATTTTTCCCAAACATGCAGGCAACTCCCTGGGATTTTTTGCCGTCTGCAGTCTGGGTTCATCTGTCTACTTGTTTCCTCTTCTGGGCCCCCTGGGGAGCCCTGTTGTCCAGGCCCAGTGCTGCTCCAGCTCCCTGCCATGCATGGGGACACCTTCTTTGGCACATGGGGCCTCCTAGGGTGCTGCCCCTGCTCTCTGGGTGCCACATACTTTCCGTTCCACTGTTACTCCTTCCCTCAGGAGAATTGCGTTATTTTTCTTTAAGATTCCTGAGGGGGGAACAGGAAATATTTTTGAAATGTGTGTGTCTACAGATGTTTTCCTACCTGGCTCCAGGGGCCTGGCTGGTGTAGAATTCCAGGTGGAAAGTAGTTTTCACTTGGAGTTTGAAGATACCACCTCATCCCCATCTAATTCCTGGTGCTGTGATGTTCAATGCCGTTTGATGCTGAATTTTTTTTTAAGTGTAAATTCTTTTGGTTTCCCCTCCTGAAAAGCTTTTTTTTTTTTTTTTTTGTGCTGGGGATAAAACTCAGGGCCTTGTGCTTGCAAGTCAAGCACTCAAACCACTGAGCTAAATCCCCAGCCCTATCTATTTGGTTTACTACTGAGTTTGGTTTTCTCGTTCTTTACCTGACTACAGTGTTGTTCATTTCTGAAAACTTTTTTTTACTTTTTTTTTTTTTGACAGGGTCTCAACCAGTTCAGGCTAGCCTTAAGCTCACTGTGTAGCCCAGGCTGGCCTCGAACTCATGGCAATCCTCCTGCCCCTGCCTCCCGAGTGCTGGGATTACAGGCATGCGCCACCAGTCCTGGCTGATTTCTAATTACTTTCTCCACAGTTTGCCCTCACTGCTCTGGCATGGGAAGGGTAAAATGTGTCTCAGCTGTCTTGGGGTTGAGCCAGAGCCAGCCTCAGGGAGTGGAGCCCTTGTCTGGGAGGGTGGGAGACACTCTGCCCAAAGCAGCCCTCGACTGGACCCTCGATTGTTTTTAGTGATTTAATCCTGAGTTGGTCTTGAACTCTTTGCTTTGAGATCTTCCCTCCTCAGCCTCCTGAGTTCTGGCACTACAGGTGCATGCCACTGTGCCTGGCTTTGGTGATTTAATCCTGATGTCTGGAAAGCGGGGCTTCAGCCCACCGTCTCCCTGCCGACGACCTCCTTCCTTGGGCCACTCTGTGTGGCCAGAGTTGCCGGCGAGCACTGGAGCTGACCTGGCTACACCCCTTCTTCCCCTTCTCTATTTGATCCCTCTTCTTTCCATTCTCTGGTGCCTACTGCCTTTTCTTCTGCATGCAGGAGGGACTTCACTGTGGCTCCTGCCCTGTTCACTGAGCCCACATCGCGTTAGTATTCACCGTGCTGACCCTTGCCGAGCAACTGCTGAAGCTTATGCCTCCCCTACAGACCCCATTTCCTTTTGGCTCCCAAGCTTCATTCTCCCCGGAAATAGTGAAGGTGGGGAGCAGCTCCTGACCTGTAGTGTTAGCAGGACATGGACCCTGGGGTCTCCATGGAGAGCGGCTCCCAGCAGCTGGCCGAGGGCCCAGCCCTGCAGTGATGAAAGCCAAGGGACTCACTTTTGCTTCAAACGAGGAGCAGAGCGGCTGGCGCTGCCCCTTTGTTCCCTTTCTCTCCTTTAAGTGAGGAGCCAGCAGCGTCTGCCTTTGGTCCACTTGGCCACTCCGTGCTGCGGCCTCGGCCTGCACACTCCGAGTGCTCGGCTGAGTCCTCTGATCTTTAGTGGCGCGTTTTCTCCCCTGCAGTGAGAAGGTCTCTGCAGTTGACTCCCAGGGCTCTGCTTCGATACAGCAGGCTGCTTAGTCAGGGAATGAGGGCGGCTCCGAGTTAGTTCCAGCATCTTCTCGCAGCCTTCTCATCCCCTAGCCAGCAGCCACCCACACGCCCGTCTGTTGGTTGTCTCCGGTCCCTGTCCTCAGCCTCATGTCTGTTGAGGCTTGCTCAGCGCCAGCTCCAGCCAAGGCAAGTGGGAAGCAAAGGAGAATCTGCTGCTTTCACAGCCACCTTCTTTGTGTGTGCTTGGGTGTGCATGCTACCATCCATGGGGGTCTTGGCGCTTGGGCTGACCAGCAGCAGCTCAGAGTGACATGGGTGCCCAGCCAGGCCCATCACTGGGGCATGCAAACATGCACCGTTCCCACGACCCAGAGACCCTAGTGGTGGCCTGAGGAGAATGGCTTGCATGTGGCGGCAAAAGTCATGCTGTTTGTACTGGTCCCAGGTCCCTGCAGAGGCCCACCATCCTCAGCTAGTAGACTCTGTATTGAGATTCTCTAAGGTGTGACAGCAGTGTCCGTGCCTCCTACTCCTTCCGCAGTCCCCTGACCACCATGGAGGCTGCAGGGCAGAGGGTGGGCAGGCAGCCAGCCTTACTGCCAGGGCCTTGGGGTCCACAGTGTGGGTGCTGCTCTTGGTCTTTGGGTGGACAGGGTGCTGCCGTGTAGTCTGCCTTGCTGCTGTTCACTGTACCTCCTCAGGGGTGCATGCTGGGCACATCCCACCTCCTGGGCAGCCACCTGCCTCCCGCACCCTTTGACTCTTCCCAAGGCACCTGGGTGCCAAAGACTGGGCTGAGCCTTAGCCACCTTGAGGGGAGACAGGCAGGAGTGGGGACTGATGTTCCTGCTGCAGCTCACACACCCAGGCAGGTGTGAAGTGCAGGAGCAGGGAGCAGCTACTCCAAGAGCACAGGCTTTCCTTGGAGCCCGTCTCTGTCCGGAGACCTTGGCATGAGCGTACTTCCCATTTACATGACAAGGCTGTGCCAGGGCCTAGTCCCCCACAGGGTGTTCTGTTAAGCCCCCGGTCTCTGGAGGCCTCTGCTGTGCTCCTGGCCTTTGAAGGGCTGCTTTGTGCCTGCTGGCGCCTACGGCACACTTGTTTGTGATCACAGGGCATGTGTGTGCTTGCCGGGTGCCCTGGGCCTGGGCTACGACTCTGCCTTTTGCTTGGCACCCCTGGGCACTCCAGAGGGGGCAGGAGCTCTGTGCCTCGGAACGCAGGTGCTTGCCGGCAGGTGGCTGCCACCCTCCCTGAAACTGGGTTGGGCTTTGGTTGCTGAGTCACCAAATTGAGGTGTGTCTTGGACTGCTCCCATAGGCTTTGTCTGCTGTCCACCTCTCGCTCAAAGTGAGGCTCACGCTCGGAGTAAGGTTTTTGCTTGGAGTGAGGTGCAGAGGTAGCGCTCTGAGTGCCCAGCTGGGAGACCATCCTGGGCTGCCAGCCAAGCCTCAGTCTTTTCCCATACCAGCCTTCTCCCACTTGTGCATGTGGCATCTCTGGAATATGGGAGGTTAGGCAGGAGAGAATGCCCTGAGGGACCCTCAAGGCTGTCTCCCAGTAGCTGCTGTTGGCCCAGGTGGTTCAGAGGTGCTGCCTCAGCCATGCTGTCCTGTGGTTGGACTCCTGTGTTCTTGAGGAGGCTGGGGGCTGTCTGGCCTTGTCCACCGCTTGGGTTGGGCAGAGTCATCCACATCCAGCCAAGGAGCCCGGTGTGTTCCCGGCTCCATCTCAGGCCTCCCCATCGGTGAGTGACAGCTGACTCTTGAATGTGTCCCCTGCTGTCAGACCCTAACAGCCAGGACCTGCCGTGGAGACTGCTAATCCTCTCGACAGACACCTTCAGGGGCTTAATTAGATCCACACAGCAGGGGTTGTGTCAGTGTCACATCCCTGAGGGACCTGACACCAGGTCCTGGCCGGTCCCCGGCCTCCGTGGCAACTGCTGCCTGGCAACAAAATGGGAAAGTGAGAGGGAGAGGGAAGAAGAGGGGGGCAGCCACACTCAGCCTAGTAGGCTCCCCTTCGGAGCAAGGATGCACCAAACCTGCGTTGGCTGACTGCAGTGCAGTGTGCCCCGGTGGCTGGGGGTGGCTGGGTGGCCGGTGAGACCCTGGACTCAGGTGACCTGGGCTCCTGTGGGGGATGGACCTCCAGTTCTGGCCACCCTGCTGACAGCTTTGTGGGGCCAGGAGCCTCTGTCAGAAGAGATTAATAACCGCCTTAATTGGATTTGCCGCGGCCCAGGACGCGGCTCTGTGATAGTAGGACGTGGCACGGTGTGTGTTCGTGTTTCCCAGTGTCATGTCTGCTCTGTGGCAGGAATATCAATAGGGCAGCAGAGCCAGGGCTGGTGACTGTGGCGCCTCAGCTTTAGTGACCAGTGGATTCTGGTCAGGAGCAAAAAAGGAGGCACCGTCAGCCCAATTTCATCCCAGCCTATTCCCTGGCTGTCAAAGTTGTTGCCCACCGACGAGGCAGGTGGGACCAGAGCGGAGGTGGGGCCTTGAAGAATGGCTGGTGGCCTCTGCCAGCGCTGCTCCTGTTCTGAGGAGAAGCTTGGTCCTGTCCTGTGTCCTGGTGTCATGGCCAAGGCAGGAGGCACAAACCCGCCTCCTCCAGAGCCACATGAAGACCCCAGGGGCCTGCTGGCCATTAGCACCAAAGTCTGAGGCCTTAGCCGCCCTGCATCAGGACAGCTAGTCTCCCGGGGCCACAAGAGGGATCTGTAGGCCCCTAGGGACCTCCAGACTGGTGGCTGGCTATCTGTCCACCCTGCTGAGGTGCTCCTGACTTCACCTGCTGTTTCTTGGTGGCAGTGCTAGCTCCCAGGTGAGGGCAGAGGAGGCAAGAGTGTCCACCGGCGGGGCGTGGTGGTGCACTGTGGGAGGCTGGCGAGGGAGGGGACAGTGGAAGTATTATCGGTTATCAAAATGGGAGCACTCAGTTGTTGTTACCAGTGTCACACACAGGGGTCCTGTTGTATGTAATTGCCTGCGCTGCCTCCTGGGCAGGGATTTAACCAGCCAGAGTGTGCACACATGCACAGACAGTCCTCAGTCCAAGTACCCACCAGCAGTGTGACAGCATCTCTTCGAGGTGTCAGGGGACAGTGATGGTGGCTGGAGGGTGACAAGAATACTGGACACTGGTAGTCAGAGAGGCTAGGGATCCTTCCACGGAGCGGTGGTCCTCTAGGACTTGCAGTGCCCGTCTGCTTCCAACAGTGGCACTTTTGTCCATCCCGAGGCTAGCAGGAGTAGCAGGACAGATTCGGGGATGTTCTGCAGAGGTCTGGCATCTTCCACCTGTGCAGCAGCCTCTTCTCTGTGGGGTACACAGGTCACTCTGCCTGGACCCTAGCAGAAGACCTGGCAATAGGCACCTGTCCATGGTGGCTACCTCTGCCAATGAGGGATTGCCCCAATGCCATTTGCTGTCCTGAGCACCGCCCGCACATTGGTGGGTGATAGCAGCCCACCTCCCTTCTCCACCCCTTGGGGATAATGCAAGCAGGGGCCCAGAGAAGCAGTGTTCCTGGCAAGAGGCAAATTTGCCCAGGAAGAATGCAGTGACTCTAATCCAAGCCTTGATGGGGCTGCCCACCCACAATGAGGGCATCCAGGGGCCCTCTGGGTTGGGTGTCAGGTCTGCTCCACCAGGCAAGCTTGGTCACCGTGTCCAGAGAGGGCAGGAGAGGAAGTGGGGAGGTAGGAGAGCCCCTCTGCGCCTTCAGACTTTGCATTGTCTAGCAGACATCAGACAGAAGAGAAGATAGACTGGACTGAGGGGCAGTGAGAGCTACTGGAGATGAGCATCCAATGGCACTGGGCAGGGAGAGGCCTAGGCAGGCCTGGTTCCCACTGCTGTGGAGCTGGGCCAAGGCTCTTGCTGCTCAGCCTAGGAGGGGAGGACATCAGATCAGCTCAGTCCTTGAGCCCTATCCCCACTGCTTTGCATGGCCGGGCCTTTGGCAGCAGCCCATCCTAGCCACCCCATGGACTCCTCTGAGCCTGAAGCACATACTGCCATCCTAGGGTGGAAGAGTTAATAAAAGTGTGGGTTGTGACCACCCAAGGCTGTCCTGAGATTCTGAGATGGGAACAGACTCCCAGGTGACAGTGGTCTAGGGACCTGAGCCCAGAGCAGGGTGGGGGAGGTGGTGGCAGCTCAGGGAAGTGGTGGTGGGGGTGGATGGTGGAGGAGAAGAGCCTTGCCCCTCCTCACCCTCCCTGCTTCAGAGCCCTGAACTCCAAGGTCCGGTTGTTGATACAACATTGACATCCAGGTGTCTCTTTGGACTTATTTTGTTTCAGAACAACACGACCATAAGCATTGCTGTCTGCTGTCATCACCATGGCAACACAGCCATTGATTTTTCTGTTGGTTTCCCCAGCCCACTTTCCACTCTGGTCTTTTTGTAGGTAGGAGAAGAGCCCACTTCTCCCAAGGAAGCACTAGACACCCGAGGACAGCCATGAGGAGGGTGGAGCCAGTAGCCTCAGAGTGGGGTCCCTCTGCCCTGTCAGCTCCAGACCCCTCTCTGCGGCTCCAGCAGCATGATGCCTGCAGCCCCTTCAACTGTCTGTCTTTGCCTAATGAGAGCTCCTTATTCTTACCTCGATCAGGCGTATGGTAATTAGCTCTCCGAGGTGCCTTTCCGCTTGGGAAGCTACCAGAATAATTGAGCATTATGGATATTTGCTTCAGAAGGCTCCAGAAGGTGATGTGTGCTCACAGCCAAGTTTGAGCAGCTGACCCTTTGGCTTGGAGCCCCTCTGCCACCAGCAGAGAGAGAATGACAGTGCTGGCATCGCCCAAAACGACAGGAATGCCTGAGGAAGGAGTCCACTGGTGACAGCCCGCGGCGCAGGTGCCCTGCCCACCAGCTTCCCTGCCCTGTTCTGGGGAGTCCGCCCAGTGCTAGGGCTCCAGGTCAAGGCACCTAGAGGGTCAGGTCTTCTCTCTGTGCACCCTTCAGCTCCATCTGGGGCTGGCAGCCCTTCCAGCACGTTCTGCTGTTACAGGACCTGTGAGGGAAGTGACAGGGAACCATCTCCTCCTCCATGATGCATGTTCATGCCCCTGTCAGAGCCCCCGTGTCACGGGTGGGCCAGTCCTGTCCTCCTTCCCGGCTGCTCCTCAGGTGCCAAGCTGGGGCAAGCTCCCATGGCTCCTGGCCTCTGGGGTCCTCCTGCTGGCTCCTAGTTCCCGAACCTCAGGGAGGGTCGGCAGGTTCACCACATTCCCCCTGCAAGGGCGACGTGCTCTTCTCCCACCCTAGGCCAGGGCTGAAGAGGCAGAGGCCAGCAAGCCACATCTCTCCACCACTTCATTCTCCAGTTCCCTGTTGGGCTCTTCCTTGAGATGCAGAGTGGCCCTCGCCCAGCCTGACCTATTGTGACCTGGGCAAAGGATTCTTCTCCCTGCACTCCTGCCTTGAATCTTGTAGCTACACGAGCAGCTCTCCAGGTCCAGCCAAAGTCCCTGCTGCTTTGAGGCCCGCATGTGTCCATCTCACTTGGCGGTAGGCAGACCTCACCGGAGGGCACTGTCTGCTCTTCCTTGCTGTGCGGCCTCCTGCATCTGCATCCTGGAGGAGCCGGAAGAGAGGGTGGCCATGTGTGGGTCCTGCCCTTCAGCAGCCTGTGTGCTGGGGACTCTTGCTCTTTTCCTGCGTCACTCACCCTTCTCGCTCAGAGGACACTCCAGGAAAAGGCGCTGGGTTAGGATGGAGCCGTGCTTTGTGATCAAGGCAGGTGTCCACTGTCTGTTTCTGCTTGGTCCCTGTCCTTGCATTGCCTTGCTCCTAGGCACCAGTGTCTGTGACTAGCCTTGAGGACGTGGGTGTCCTCCGCTGGGGAGTTGCTGCCTGGGTGTCCAGTCCTGCACCCTTTGCCCCGCAGACCCTGCAGTGTGTCACCTGTGCATGGGGACATCCTCAGGCAGCAGACAGATGGCCGACAGAGGTCCCTGCTGCTGGGGGAGGGATCCTGTGTGGTACCAGTAGGTTCTGGACACTTTGGTTCCTGGATGGTCCCTTGTGTGTGGTGCTGGGCTCTCCCTGCCCATGCTGCCCACCCCATCCCCAGCCAGGGCTCAGCCAGGCTGTGTGCCTCAGTGACCATTGTCACACCCCAGTGCTCCTCACTCTGCCGCCATTTCTTGGATTGCAGACCAATAGACTTCACCACCTGGGTTGCCTTTTGGACACTGATCCCATTGACCCAAGGTACTCACTGTGCCGGGGCCTGAACCCACGCCTGGCAGCAAGTTGTTGAGTGGTTGCTTCCCTGGCTCAGGGTCTTGGTCTTTCAGGGAGTGTGCCCAGCCCTGGGCCCCAGCAGCCAGTGCGCCCCCTGCTGTGACCCAGCTTCACCTTGGACCCTGGCCACCTTCACAAACCCATGCTACATTGGCGGAAAGTATTCCTTTTTAAAATTTGAGTGGAGGGTTGGCGCCTATCCATAGGAAATGCCTCCCTGGCTCTGTTTAAAGTCAGGAGTCTCATTTTGCCCAGGAAGGGTGGTAGGTAGGGTCTAGCCCATTCCTGCCTTTAGGAGGAAGGTAGGATACTGCACAGATCTGCCTGAGGGGCCGCACCCCAGCCCACTCTCCACTCCCCTCCCCGCCTTCTTCACAGTCTCTGGGATTCACACTCCCTCTCAGCTTCTTGTCATCTGAGGATTATAAGAACACGTTGTATTTTGTGGGAAAAGAGAAAAACGCCTGAACATTTTTAAATGCCACTGTTGTGAAAAACACAATGCAAGGGGATGTTTCTAGATTAAAGAGACCAAAGCCTCCCAGCTCAGGAGCAAAGGTAAGAATCCCAGCATGCTGAAAGTTAGCTAATTCCTTCCAACCCACACTTAAGCTGGTTGGATGCATTTGTATTTGTTTCAAGTGTTCATGAAGCAGCCCAAGTAATGGACCTCTAGCTGGGGAGAAAGAGCGACTGAGCCCAAGTGAGTATGAGTGTGATGGCAGCAGGGGAAATGGGTGTGTGTTGAGGATGAGAAGAAGATATGTGTCTTGCTCACCTTCTTGAACATCAGGGTCCTTGCTTTGGACACAGCTGAGGTGCTGGGGGAATGTCACATTGTCTGCAGCTGGGTCTCAGCCCAGAAAATCTATGTGTATGCCTATGTGCACATCTGTGTGTATGTGTATATGCCTTATGTACATGGCCTTGTGTGCACGCACGTGTATTAGGAGAGTGCTAAGCAGATGTGGCCAGCACTAGCATCTAGGGGAGCCACAGAGGAGGTGAGCTGTATTTGCTGTACTGTTCTTATAATGTGCCCGTAAGTTCCAGAGGCTGGTCTGGGGAGAACCCAGCCCATCTTCTAAGCCACAAGGAAGATGGGCAAAGCCACAAAGAAGATGGGCAAAGTGAAGCTATGATGCGCACCCTTGTGATTGCCTGGTGATCTCCCACTTTCTTTTTTTTGTTGTTTTTTGGGGGCTTTTTTGGGGTGCTGAGAATCGAACTCAGGGCCTTGTACTTGCTAGGCCAGCGCTCTACCACTGAGCCAAATCCCCAGCCTCCCCGCTTTTTTGACCCAAGGCCATTCCGGGTGTGGTTGTGGCACCGGGCCTCAGACTGTCTGCAGCAGTCTCCAGCTGCAGGCCCTGCCGAACCAGTCTTTTGGTGTACCAGGAGACTCCTGGTGTGTGTTGGTTCCAGCACGAGGCCAGGCAGCACCTGTGCTGGGTGCAGGGCTGGGAGGAGCAGGGAGGTGTCTCGTCGCTGGCCCGTTCCCTACCTGTGCACCACAGTCAGCCGGATACTTGGAGCCCGAGGTCGGGTCTCCTCCCTCCCCGGGTCATCCCTGATTGCCACCCTCTGCTCTGTTCTCAGTCTCAGTGGTGATCAATGACAGTCTCTTTGCAGTGTGCTCTGAGCCTGCCCTGTGGGCCCTCTCAGATGTCACCAGCATGGCTTTAAGTCCTCAGTCTTGGATTAAGACACCTGAGATTTGCCCCTTGGGCAGCTTCTTGCTCCACTGTGCTCTTGCTGGAAGTTTTAAAGCTTTTGGATGGCCAGGGATGTCACTTAGGCTAGGGTACCATCTCCAGTACCACAAAATGGAGTATTCCAAAATATTAAAAGCAGCCAGGGATGGGTGCTCCTCCTCCTGCCATCTGCTCTGTGGCTCGGCCGGGGCACTGCGGTGCCTGCCTGTCCTGTGGTCCTCACCTTGACAGGGGCCTCGTGGGAGAGCGTCACTGTGCACTCATCCCTGGGGACTCTTCTTTGAGCTTGGTCTTCCCAAGGCTCGTGTACCGAGCATTTGCCCACCTGTGTCCCTGGTGCCATGCCCTTCTCACTGGTCTCTCCTTTACTTTTAATCTTGCTGCTTTTTAAATTCTAAGTGTATCTCCCTGTGTCAGGCTCACTTGTGACCTTATGGTGGCAGGTGCTGTTCTTTTTGTGTGTGTGTGTGTGTGTGTGTGTGCCGGGGATTGAATTTAGGGCCTTGTGCTTGGTAGGCAAACACTTTAACCATTGAGCTAAATCCCCAGCCGGCAGGTGGGGCAGGCTGTTCTTGACCTCTGTTCCTTCTCCCGGTGGGTGCATTGGGCCTCCTGGCACTGGCCTGTCCTTGCCTTGGCTAGTTCTAGGCTCTGTGGGACCACCTGGGTACCTTCACCTCTGTTCTTGGCACCAAGGTTCTTTTTTTTTTTTGGCACCTCTGTTCTTGCTGGGGTCTGTGTATTATATTTTATTTTATTTTTAGAGAGGGTGTGTCTTGCTGTGCTGCGCAGATTGGTCTTGAACTCTTAGGCTCAAGCAGTCCTCCTGCCTCAGCCTCACAACTAGCTGACAGACATGTGCCACGGCACCCAGCTTGTGTGTATATTTGAGGGTTAGTCAGGAATTATTTTTGTAGTAGCAGTGAGATAAAATGAGTAAGGAAGAGAAGATACCGTGACAGCCCTGGGGTCCCTCTTCCTCAGGATCCCAAGGTGTAGCTGAAGCCAGCTCCTGCCAGGGTAAGGGCCAGCCAAGATGGAGGCCCTGGGAGTACAACCGAGTGCCCAGGCCACTGGTCTGGGGAGGAGACTCCTTGGAGAATCAAGCCTTGTTAGCAGCTGCAGCTTAATTTATTGCATTCCTGCTTTATCTTCCCAGTGGACTAGGACTGGCCTGGGGCAGGTGAGGAGCCGCCTGTTGTGGAGGGGCCAGCAGATTCCTGGCAGGCCCGATTCTGGCTCCAGATCACCCAGGGAGCCCCATCTTCCTCCCAGAGGAACCCTGGGAGCCCCAAGGCTCCAGCCTCCCCACATGGGCTCCTGGGCTGTCTGGACTCTGCCTGCTGGTGGACTTTTTCTAAGCAGGTGAGAGATCTTCAAGAACATGTTAGGGAGACTAATGATGCACAGGTAGAATTTAGGAATATAAAATAAATCTTCGTACCTGAGTATCTGTCGGAGCTGCTCCATTCGTAATAGCCCCAATGTAGAAGCATCCAGAATACCACCGACGGATGTGTAACAGATGTGGCTCTGTATAAAGTGGAGTATTAGTCAGCCCTGGAAAAAGAGGAACTCTGACCCCTGCTATCACACAAGGAGACACACAGTTCTCACTCCTGTGAAAGAAGCCAGACACAGAAGGATATGTACTGTGTGACTCTATTAATGTGAGATGCCCAGAATGGGCAAATCTGCAGAGATACACTGCAGCTCAGGGAGCTCTAGGATGGGGAGTGGCTGCTAGTGAGTGGGTAGTGGTTTTCAGGGGTGATAAAGATGTTCTGGAATTTAGAGGTGGAAGTTATGTGACATTGTCAGTGTACTAAATGCCACCCAATTGTTCACTTTAAAATGGTGCAGTGGATAGGTGGGTGTGGTGACCTGTCCCTGTAATCCCAGCACGCAGGAGGCTGGTGCAGGAAGATCTCAGTGAGTTCAAGGTCAGCCTGAACTACATACTGTGTAGTATTTCAGCCCTGTCTCAAAATAACAACAACAACTAAGTTTGAATGGTTAATTACTAAACAACAGGGCTGGCCCTGTGAGGACAGACTTGGGGCTCACAGAGGTCACACATGCTGGACACATAGGGGAGGAGCCAGAGGCTGACCCCAGAAGGCCTCAAGATGCTTACGCTGGACATGTGGGGGAGGAGCCGGAGGCTGACCCCAGAAGGCCTCAAGATGCTCAAATAAGGCACAGCCAGGTCGCCCCAGCCCCCCACCCCAGGTTCCCTCTTCCATTCCTTCTAGCTAGCTTCAGATCCCAAAGGCACAGGCCCTGCAGGTCTCGAGGTGCAGGGCCTGAGTCTCAAGATGTGTGAGCTGCCTGTCTGCAGCAGGCACCCTGAGTTAGCCTAGGGCTGGGGGGCTGGGGGGAACTAGACAGAGCTTCAGTCCCTCTCCTGCCAAGTGGGGTCCAGTTAGCAGCCGCAGGGTCAGTGAGCAGCAGAGAGCACAAAGAGCTCTGTGGGTGGACAGAGACGTGGGGTGGTAGCCAGAGTGGCGTTCAGCGTGAGCCCTGGGAGCCAGCCCTATACCCTGCCACCCTGGGCACTTATGAGAGCGGGAGTCGGCCAGGCCATGCCGAGTGTGCTGGGGAGCAGCCGGCCTGGGTGCTGCCGTCGGGATGAGGCTGTCTCAGGGCCCCCCCCGCCCCCACCCCATGTTACAGCTCAGCTGGACCTGTGGCTCTTGTCCCTGCCTCTCCCCGTGCGGGGAGGAGAAGTTTCCACGTAGACTGATTTTTCACTACAAAGCGGAAATGTGAGTCTGCTCAAGGTTGCTCTCAGTACCTGAAGTCTTCCAAAGATGAGAACTGGCGGGGACTGCGAGCTGACTCTCCACTGGTGGCCGACCTTTTGGCAGCCTGACTGCACATCAGTAGAGGGGGGATGGGGAGGGTGTGGCCTTGTTCCCTGGGGTCCTGCGTGTTTTCAGACTTTCACCCCAAATGACACATGTTGTTTGTCACACCCACATGTGTCCCCAGGGCTCTCCTTCCCTCGCCTCCCATACTCCTAGATGTTCAGATGGCTGAAACCTCTTCCCGCCCCAAGCCGCACCCAGAGTGTCCCGAGCACTTTGTCACCCCCAGGTCCTGCCCAGCCCCAGTGGCAGGACTGAGGCTGACTCGCCACTCTAGGTGTGCCAGGGGCTTCCTCTCCCTCCCTGCTCTCCCAGACAGCGCCCTAGGGTGGGGCCACCTGCTGCTGGTCACTCTACTCTCAGCACTCTGGCAATCCATCAGAGGACAATTCTCCACGTCATTTACCCTGGCTCACTTGCTGTTTGCTTTGGCGCAGCTGCACTTACCTCCCATTTTGAACCCGGTTTTTCAAGTTTTGGACCCACCTGTGCTGTGGCCCCAGGCATGGGGTCCCCACGTCAAATGAGGCCAGTTAGAAAGACCAGTTATCCCTGCAGCCTTCAGCAGGGTGGACCTGGAATGGCCTGACTGCCTGGTGGGAGAAGGGTGAGGCCACAGAGCCCACTGGTTAGGCCTTGGCCTCGCGCCCCCAGCACGCCCTCCCCAGGCTGATCTTCCAGTACCTGGCTGCTCATCTGGCAGAAGCCACTACCCCTGGCCGGTAACTCTCCACACTGATGCTGGGATGCCTGGCACAGGAGGCTTGGGGGTGCTGTCCCTCCTCCCAGCAGGGTGTGTGTGGCACTGCAGGGGTTAAGTGCTGTGACTGTGCACGCTCATCCTCCACGTGCACATGGCTTCCTGCAGCTGCTTGTAAAATGCAGTTTAAAAATTCACTGTGTGGGCTGATTCTGCACAGCACCAGCTTGCAGCTCAGGGCTGTGTGCATGCTTGGTTCTGTGCAGCTTTGCCTGGCTATCCCCCGCATGTGCACCTACCACATGGGGTGGGGTCTAGGTCTGAGTGTCTCCATAGCGCAGGTGGAATGGTGATGACTGTCTCCATTGGGTGTCTGATACCTGTGCCTGGCCAGAATCCTGTCAGAGGTTTCATAGATCCTTGCAAGTCTTTTGGAGGGTTTCCTGTTTGACGATCCCATTTTCCAAATCGTGTTTTTTCTCCCAGTAATGATGGAGCTCAGGGTTTTCCCACTATGCTACATCCCCAATCTCCACCCCTGACTTTGGGGGTAGGGACAGTGAGATAGGATCTCGCTAAATTGCCCAGGACGGGCCCAGACTTGCAATCTTGTGATACCCACGGGATTCAATTGGTTCTTCTTGAATGTTCTTCTTGAATTGGTATTCAAGGGAATGTGTGTTTTCTATTTGATCTTGACGTTTACTTATAATTCCGGGCCCTAAAGAACGTGGTGAGAGCCGTGGGTACCACTCAGTAGAGAGATATCCAGCAGAGCATGTGTGGTTGTCACGAGGTCATCATAGTCCCTTTTTTGGGGTGGGGGTGCTGGGAATTGATCTCGGGGCCTTGCGCTTGCTAGGCAAGCACTCTACCACTGAGCTAAATCCCCATCCCCTGCTTCACCTTCTGATGGCCCTCTTGAGGGGCAAAGGAGCAGCAGCTCAAGAAGGCTGGGTGTGGGTGACATCCTAAGGGTTGAGGAGTGGAGTGGGTTCCCTGCCCCAGGCAGACTTTGTGCCCTTCGTGGTCACCTGCTACCTCTTGGCCTGGTTAAAGCCAGTTCCTGGATTTCTGTGGGACCTTGAGAACCAGCAGGACCTTGGATCCAGGTAGATCCAAGTCACAGGAACACAATCAGACCAAGCATGAAGTGTGCTTCTCCCTAGTGGCTTCCTCACCTTAGAAGTAGTAGTAAGCTATCCTGGGGAATTTACAGATGCTGGGAGAAAAAGGGACATCCTGGGCCTGCCAATGTGGTTGTGTATATGTTGGCAAGGGCTAAGCTTTCCCCCAGGGGTCTGTGTCTGCAGCCTCATCCCTATCACCACCACCTCTACCCAACTCTGCACTGGCCTGTGAGGTTCCAAGGTCTCCTTTCAACTAGGGATAAGGACCAGGCTTTGTCATGTCACATTCTGTCCCGTTGTCCCTGGCGTCTTCCCTGAGCATGGTGAAGCCCGAGTTGGAGACAGGGTCAGTTTGGCTCATGGCCTCTCTTGCCTTAGGCTCACTAGGAAGTGGTTGCAGCATGTGGTTTATCATGGACACCAAGCATTCCCATTCATGTTGGTGCAGTCCCTGGGGGCACACTGCACCCTCACCCCAGGGCACTGGGCCACATGAGCCTATCGTCACATGAGTGCTGGAAGCTCGTGTGAGTGACCTTCAGGGTGGACAGATGCCTGTGCCAAGTCCCCACGGCCTCTGCAGAGATGTGGGCTGTGCTATGGTACTGGGAGTATGTGTGTCTAGTTGAATTAGGTGGGGCGTGCACAGCTCTGGACAACTGAAAACAAAGAGTGACCCTGAGAGGCGGGCTGGGCCAGCTGGGTGGAATCTGGGTGGGGGATGGAGGCTGAGCAGGGCTGTCCTGGCTCTGGCCACTATCCAGCCACTGATGCTGGGCAGTTCTGCCTGCTCACTGAGGGCCAGGGGGCTGGCACGCCTGGCAAGTTGTACTGGTTAAGAGAAATGTCTGCTAAGCACCTGGTCCTTGGTCAGTGCTCAGTGTCCCTGTGGCCATTGGAGTTAAGGCAGCCCTGGAGGAGCTGGCCTTCCTGGAACCCAGACAGACTCCCAGAAGGGGCAGAGACACATGGGGCCAGCTACACTCCTGGGGGAAGTGTCTTCTAGATAAGACCTCCTCCAGGGCTCTGAGAAGATTTGTTCTGGTTTCTGTGGACCTCAGTGGTCACCAGGGGCTCCTTAGCAGCTGTCCTGTCTGCTCAAGTCTGGAGAGTATCCCTGGGCCGTATCACCCTGAGGTGTCCAGATAGGAGCAGAAAGAAAAGTCCTTCAGGCAGGGCTTACCAGAAAGTGACCTACACTCCGGGCAGGGACAGGCCCTCCCATTGTTTGTGTCCACAGTACTTGGGCAGTGCTGAATACCGGAAATGGCCATCCAGCAAATATTTGTCTAGACTCCTGAGTTATAGCCCAGTCTTCAGACAAGGATACTAAAGCCATTTGTGCGAGGGGCAAGTGGTCCCGAGGGTCTCAGGGACAGAGACGGGTACACACTCTCAGCTGGGAGCCTCAGTTCCACAGGCATTGATTTTGAGATGGGGCTCTCCTGACTCACAGTCCAGCTGAGAAAGGAGAAGTATGGTGAGCCTATTGTTCCCAAGGCCTCTCTCCTGTTCTTCTCTCAGTCTTCTGCCTTGGCAGGAGCAGAAGTAAGCAGAACCAAGTGGACCCAGCTTGGGTGGGTGGCCTTGGCGATGCCTGGGTGGAGGTGTGTGTATAGCTTTCTGTCTCTTGCCTTTGTCCTAAGCTTCATACAGACGTTTGAGGTCCCCAAAAGATGCCAGGTGTTCTGTGCATTTAAGGCCTCAGGTTCTTTTCATTCTAGAATTTCATTCCTCTTGGCATCCCCTGCTGTGTTTGTCTGGCCCTGGCCCCTGGGAGCCCCCCTGCCTGGGGTTACAGGTGGCCAGCAGGAACTTGCTGAGCAGAACTTCCTGTCACCCCCAGATCACGGGCTTCCAGGATGGTCTGCTGATGTTCTGCTCAGCCCCAGGGTTGGGGGCAGGTGGCAATTTGGAATGTGTAACCTGTTTTCTTTCTTGCTGTCCTGTCCTCTTAGGGGATGTCCTCTTCCAGATGGCTGAAGTCCACAGGCAGATCCAGAACCAGCTGGAAGAGATGGTGAGTCCAGTGCTTGCTCTTTAGGTACAGAGGACAAATGCAGGGTGGTTGGGTGTCAGAGCTGGCTGAGTGCTTGACCCTCAATCCACGTGGGACTATGCCACAGTCCTGTGGCCACACTGCCAGAGACATGCCCTGGTGTCAGGACAGGGGTCACATGCATGCCAACCAGCTCCGGGTCCCAGGATACAGGAGGGCCTGGGAGGAAGGGGCATGGGCCAGGCCAGGGTCTCAGGCTGAAATGGCTTAGGCCTGGCAGGGTCTATGCACACTGATCTCAGGGAGGTGCCAGTGGCAGTCCTAGTGAGGATCCAGCACCCACCACTGGTGGGCTGGAAAGTCAGATTTGCTTTGGTCCTCAACTGTCAGGTGTAGGGAGATCAGCCAACATGATGTCCCTAACCAGCACAATTGGGGGACACCGGTTAGCAGTGTCCTGTCTACAGCAAGGGACTGCTGAGGTCCTCCAGTTTCCCTTCAGGTCCAGCTCAATTCAGCCTCTGCCTGAGTGACCCCAGCATCAGGTGACAGAAAGACAGAGGAGGCAGGTTCTGTTTTCCCTGGGCAATGAGACCTTTGGGGCTGTGGGCTCCCTAGATTGTCCAGCATTTGGGACTTCTGGCCACACTCAGTCCTGCAGCCTTCACTCCTTGGGATTTGGGCCCCTGTGCTTGCTCAGCGCCAGAGTCCAGAGTCCAGGTCGTGTGTGGGAGCTCAGTGCTGGTCTCTTTTCTCTCCGTGTCTAGCTGAAGTCTTTTCACAATGAGCTGCTCACGCAGCTGGAGCAGAAGGTGGAACTGGACTCCCGGTACCTGAGTGTGAGTACGCCCTGTGGCACACCTCCCTGGTGTGTGCGTGTTCAGAGCTTTCCCTCTGTGTCAGCTCCCTGTCTATGCGCCTCCTGTCCAGGTGGGCGTCGTGGCCTGAGTGTTCCTGGTGCCTGGCTGTGACCCTGCAGATGAACTTGTTGCGTCTGACACCCTATGTACAGTGCCCCCCACCCTCAGCCACTTGTAAAGCTGACAAACATGGCCTTGCTGCCCCCAGCATTTGGGACTGCTCCGAACACTCACTGGCATCCTGGCTGTGTGTGCCATGCTGAGTTTACAAGTCACTGCCTGTGTTTACTGCACTTAGCAAGGGAGCAGGACTGGGCTCCTTCCCAGGTCTGGTCTTCCTCTTTTCCTGCCCAGCCAGGCAGGGTGGGGCCGAGGTCTTCAGCTGTGACCCCTGCTCTGATCACTGCCAGGCCTTTCCTGCAGTCCTGTATAGGGCCTGCTGTGGCCTAGGGAGACCTGAGGAGGGAGGAAGAAGGGCGCTGCTGCTGAGTCACCTTGGTGGGACTCACAGGCCTCTGTTTCATTGTGGACTTTCCAGGCTGCACTGAAGAAATACCAGACAGAGCAGAGAAGCAAAGGAGATGCCCTGGACAAATGTCAGGCTGAACTGAAGAAGCTCCGCAAGAAGAGCCAGGGGAGCAAAAACCCACAGAAGTACTCGGACAAGGAGCTGCAGGTAGGGCTGCCCAGCACTGGGCGCTCATGACTCGCTCCCCACATGAGGCCTCTTCCCAGGTTGGGACTGTGTGGCCTTTTAGTGACAGGTGAGGGAAGAACCCTGTGCTCACCCACAGCTGTCACTCCCACTCAACCAAGCCCCTGGGCCTGCTGTCCTGGGAGACCTGGAGTGGATGCCTGTGTCCACAGCTGGTGGGAAGGCCGGCCCTGCAGCACTCTGGCCTGCTGTCAGCAAAGGCTGCTGGGAGGTTCTTGGCTACAGGAGCAGAAGCCCAAATTAAACCCTCCCTGTGTGCCTCTGGACTGCCCCAGGAACCAGACTCCAGATTCTTACTAATCACTGTGCTTGTCACCCCAGCCTGGCTGGTCAAGGCATGGTCAAGCCCCATGGCACACAGTCCTGGGGGCTCCAGAGAGACTGGCTTTTTGTGTTGAGATCTCTCCCCACCCTGCCAGTGTCTCATGTTAAGCAGCCCAGGTTTTGAACATCTTGTCCCATAATGACACACATGATGATCAGACCCCCAGCCAGTGTCTTGACACAGAACAGGCCTGGACACCCCTTGTCCACTCCTGCGATCACTGTAGCACATACAAAGAGGGAGCTCAAGGAGGGACATCCAGCCATTTGTAGAGGAGACAGCTTGAAACCTAAGAGAAGCTTCTGAAAACACCTTAGCGCAGGTGTGTGTCCTTCCTGCTGGCATTCAGTGCCTCTGGCCTCTCCTTAGGACCAAGAGGACAGTTCTGTGTCCGCCACTGGCTGTGGCAGTAACAGTTCATGCCATCCCTACATCAGGCATGTTTTTGTGCCCAGGGTCTTTGTTTTGGTTACTGTCCACAACCCAGGGCTGCTCTAGGGGCAGTTGCTGTTGCCAAGAGCCGTTTTGAGCCTTTTCCCTGAACAGGCTCTTCCAGTGGGACCTGTGGGGTTGAGTATATGAATATATACACGTCGGTATTTGTCTCTTTTTTCTCTGACCTTTGACACCTTCTGAATTCTGGACCAGTGGACAGCATCCTGCTCGGTTGTGGGCATTGCAGGTGTAATTGCAGTTGATCCCCTGAGCACCTGACCAGGTGTATGAGCACGTATGAGAGGGAGCCTTCCCCAGGACTGGCTTGGCAGCTTGGTCTTGGGGACACTGAGGCCAGCTCACCCAAGGTTGGCTCCCCCTGGTGGGCTGGGACCTGTCTCCTGTCGTTGAGGCTCACCTTTTTAAAATGTCTGGTGACAGCCTGTTTCAGTTAGTTTTCTCATTGCTGAGACAAAATACTTGAGGCCCAAAGGTAAAGGAGAAAGGATTTACTTACCTCAAGTTTATAGAGGTTTCAGTCCATAGTCAGCTGGATCCAAGGCTGGGTGGCATGGCAGAGGGGCATCGCAGAGGAGAAACAGTTCATTAACAGCAGGCGGAAGGCAAGACAAGCCTCTTTCTGTCGCTCATATTTTATCCAGGCTACTTACCTTTAGGGTGCTTAACACTCCCTCCACCCTTAATCCCAGCATCTAGATTCAGCCATCTCTGAAAAAGCCTCACCTGTGACTACATGAGGCCTTGGGGGGACATCTAGACAAACCATAACATAGTCTAATTGAAATGTAATTTACGTGCTATGCAATCCACCCCTTAAAATGTACATACAGTTCAGCGGTTTTGAGTATTCTCACAGAGTTGTGAAACCACCACCCCAATTTTGGAGCATTTTTTACAACTCTAAAAAACCCCGTTCTTAGCAGCAGTCACCCCCGCTTCCCTCCGCTCTGCCCCCTCCCTCCCAGCCACCACCGTCCTGCCTCCTACCCTCATAGGTTCCCTGTCCTGGACATTTCTGTGACCAGAGTCACACAAACTGCAGCTTTTTGTGTCCAGTTTTGCGTAGTAGCCTGCCTGTTTGGAGGTTCATCTGCACTGCAGCGTGTGCATGTGCCCTTGGCCTTATCCTGGAATATTGGTGCCTTCTCCCAGCTCACTAGGAGCCATTGTGGGAGTGTCCATTTGAGGGCTGAGATTATGACCCGCCCAGGCCAGAGATGCCTCTCCTCTGGCTCATCTCCATCCTGTTTTCCTTCTCTCTGTTTCCAGCCCCCACACCGTCCCTCGCCCTTGATGTCAGCCCTGTCTCTTCAGGGAGTGCTGACCACACACCCCAGTCTCCACTGCCACACCCGTTCCTCTGGACCCTGGGTGGCCCTGTGGCCTGGAGGTGGGATTTGCCCCCTCAGCTGCCCCCGTCTCCTTGCACATGGGTTATCTGGCTGTCAGGTTCTCCCAGGTCTGCAGGGGCCGTGGGACCATCAGGTGCCTCCTTCCTATTGGGGTGCCTTGGTCACTTCCACTGCCTCAGACTGGCCAGGGTCTGAGTGTGGAGGCCACTTGAGAGGTGTCTAGTCCTGCATCCATCACTGTGGGCCTCGTGTCTTGGGAGAGACAGGGCCCTTTGCCTTCCTTACCTGTCCAGATGGCCGCCTGTGAGGGCCATAGGCACCACGCTCAAAATGTTGGGTACAGAAGGTGTCAGAGGCAGGGCTCATTCTTATAACCTGCAGGTGTCCCTCCCACTGTAAACTTGGGGCCCTAAGCTGAGACTCCCCATGCCTCGGTGAAGCTGAGTTCCCACAGCTCTGGGAGGTCTGGGGTTTGGGCAGATGTGGAGGATGAGGTGTGTTGCTCCCCTCCTAATCTGTCTCTGTTGTGATGAGTCAGGGCCAGAAGCCGGGGCTTTGGAGAGTGATGGTAACAGGCTCCCCAGTGGGGCCTGCCCTGCTGTGGTTCTCGGGCTTCTCAGCCCCTGGGGCTTGGGCCTAGGGGAAATTGTGGTGGGCCTTCCAGGAGCAGGAATAGGAGGGAAGGTGCAAACTGAGCAGGGGGTGCAGCAGTGCCCCAGACATGGGGTCCTCTGCCTGGAGATGGCTGCGACCATACCTTCCAAGGCCTCAGCCTTCTGGCTTTCTGGCTTTCCCTTGGCCACACCTGATACTGACTTTTCTTCCTGGGCCTGGGACTCCTTTTGTCCTTAATGACCAGCCAGGCCTGTCTCTGTCCTGGCTCAAGAATCGCATTACCTTTCTGAGCCTCTGTTTCCCTGACTGTAAGGTGGGCACTCTGCCTGCCTCCCTTCTGTGGGCATAGACAGGAAGGGCTGCCCAGGTGGAGACCCAGCTGGTGTCCACCCCTGTGTCACATGTGCTGGCTCCTGTCCCAGGTCCCTACAACTTCTGCCTCTCCAACACACGCACGCACGCTCACACACACCCTCCCTCCCTCCCTCCCCCCCTTGTCTCTTTACCGGCCGGCCGGGCATCCCGCTCAGCGTGGCGCAGAGGCCACCACACAGGGCACAGTTCACAAGTGCTCAGTGTTTCCATTTCTTTTCCTGTGGCACTGGGGATGGAACCCAAGGCCTCGTGGATTCTGGCCAAGTACTTCACATGGAGCGGGGCTCTGGCCCCTTCCATTTGTGGGGTGGTGCTGGGGATTGAGCTTAGGCCCCTACCCTTGTGCTCTGCCACTGAGCTAAATCCCCAAGCCCCTTCCATTTGTTTTTGAGGGTGGGAACCAGAGGGGCTGCTCCCTGCAGTGGAGAAGCCTGAGGCCAGGCCAGGGTACCCTTGGAGTCCCTCATTCCGCATCTGAGTTGGGGTATAGCCGCCCTGGGTTCTGCTGAACTGGGCAGGAGGCGCCCTGGCCATGGTGCTGGGGCAGCCTGCTCAGCAGCCCCTAGTGCCTGTGGGAACCCAGCCAGGCCAAGATCTGACTTCTGTTGTGGGGTGTGGCTGCTGTGCCCTGGGCGGGGCCTCAGGGCCTTTCAGTGGCAGTGCTGTAGCACCTTCCTCCCTGAAGTGGAGGAAATACCTGGGAAGGTGAGCTGGGCCGAGCTGGCTGGTGCTGCCGTCTACAAGGCCCCAACCCTCCTTGCCAGTTCTATCCACTGCTCAGGCCCCACCTTCTACAGGCCTCAATTGGTCAGCCTCACCACTCTGGGCTGGCCTTCTTGCAGGTCGGCCTGGTACCAGGGAAAGGCTCTTTACAAGGAAGTACAGGACTCTGCCTTTTGGGAGGAGGGGTACTGGGGATTGAATCCAGGGCCTCATGGGTGCTGTACCCCAACCCTTTTCACATTTTTCAGACACAGTGTCCCTAAGTTGCCTGGGCTGAGCTTGAACTTGCCATCCTCCTGCCTTAGTCTCTCAGATAGCTGAAATTACAGGCATTTACCATAATGCCTAACACATTTCCCCATTTCTGGAAGCAGCTGACTGCTTCCCAGCTGGCCTTCCCAGAGCTGAGCCCATCTCAGGGCTCCCTGAGGGCAGGTCTGGGATCTCCAGCCAGACTGTGGTTCACGGTGCTGTCCTCAAGACCCTGCCTGGTCCGTTAGGATGCCACTGCCACTAGACCCAGTCACTCTGTGCTCTTTGAGCTGCCTCTGGTGTGTGCCTACAGGGGTCACATTGATGTTAGCGGTCTCACCAATCCTGAAGCAGAGCTGGGGAGGCAGAGGTACCCACACGCTGGGGAAGAGGGCAGGACCTTGAGCTCCCCAGGAGGGTGAAGAACTAGACCACTGGACGTGGAGGTGCCCCGTGCTCCAGGGTGAGCTGACCCCTCCATCCCCAGCCCTGCACCATAGGCCCTTCCATCCCCTGCCCTGCCCCCTCGAGGTGTGCATTTATGCCCCCAGGTCTGTGGTTCTGCAGTCCCTCATCTGGCTGCCCCGAGCAAGCAGGGCCTGGCATGGTACAGCCCATGCACAGTGAGGGTAGGCACCTTGGCTGTAGGAGACCTCATGGCTGGCATGGTGTTCCACCTTAGGATCATTTGCTAAAGCCTGTACCCCAGTGCTGACCATTTTTGCTACCACCATTAGAGGAAGAGGTTCCTGAGTCCTTGCCATCCTGGTCTTCTCAGCTGTGGTTCTGTGGGCTGAAAGGGAGGGCTCCAGGATGTAATTGTCAGACTTAGGTTCCCCTCCGCGTCCAAGAGGTGAGTAGCTTGCCTTACAAATTGGTGGCTGGTATCACTGGTGTGTTTGGAGCCTGGCACACATAGCTGCAGCCTCCTTCAGCCTCCTGGGTCCTGTATCCTGGGGGCTTCTAGACAGGAATTCACCAGGAAGATCCTGTGGGCCACTGCCCATCAAGGATGAACCCTTGGAACTCACAGGAGTAGCCCTGTGCCCTCAGGTACCTGCCTGGCAGAGGGCCCCCAGCACATGCTGCCTTCCCCCGTGGCCCCCTGCTATGGAACATTGCAAAAAGTGAGTCTGTGTGTGACAGCAGGCAGGCTTGTGGGCCAAACTGCACTGAGGACAGCCATGCCCAGAGTAGTTGCCACCCACAGGTGTGGCAGGGGAGGGAGGTACAGCTGCTTGGATGGTGGCAGACCCTGTCCAGAGAGAGATGGGGGAATGAAACCATCATCCTGGGCCTGCATGTGATGGCTCCTCAGGTTTGGGGCTGTCCTAAGCTTGCCAAGGCTGTGGGTTGGGATTTCCACAGAAAGAACTAATTTTAATTATAGGTCAGGGAACAGGAGCATAGAAGCATTTGGGGCACTAACTGGGACGAAAAGTTTTATATAAATAAGGAGGGACATACCAAAAGCCACCCTTATGGCCTGCAGGGCTGCACCTTCCCCCCCAATAGCTTTCCTCGGTCCCCCATTCAGTCACCATCCGGGCACAAGGGAAGAGCCTGTCTACATGGAGTGAGAGGACCATCCTGCAGGGACACAGCAGATACATTCTGTGTCCAGCTCAGGAATGAAGGGGCCATTTCAGAGGGCTCCGGGGATGTGGGAGATGAAAGCTAGGACAGGCTCCCGGTGTGCCCAGCTTTTACCCTCCTCAGGAAGACAGGGATGTGCAAAATCTCCGCCCACACGTGGAGCCTGGTTGGGATAGGGAGGGAGCTGTGATTTAGTGGCCCACCCCATCCTCTTTCCTCAGCTCTGTCCAGAGAAGGCAGCTGCAGGGCTGCACGGCCACACTAGTGCATGGTGGGGGCACTTTGTGCTGAGCTGCCCACTGTGGGATGAGCCAGGACCCATGGACATGGTCTCTCCTCCTCCCTGGCTGCCCTGTGGCCACTGGTGCATCTCCAGAGCTGCTGCCTTGTCTGGCCAGGCTTTCCGCTCCCAGGGGCACACTATGAGTAGCTGAACTGCCCCAGTACTGTGTTCTCAGGGCCCTGGGTGATTCTGACCAAAGCCTTCTCTGGCCAGTTAGAGTCCCCAGGGCTCCTGACTGAAGGGTCAGGGGGCATGAGGTTCCTTGTGTCCAGTGCTCACAGAGCCACAGTGGGAGGAGCCAGGTATGCACTTGTCCCCCTCTACAAATCTTTTTTTTTTTTTATTTTTTTTTTTTAGACAGGGTCTCTTTGCCATGTAGTTCAGGCTGGCCTTGAACTGATGGTGCTCCTCCTGCCTCAGCCTCCCAAGTACTGGGATTACAGGTGTGTGCCACCACACCTGGCGACCTCTGCAAATTTGGGGGGCTAATTCCTCCTAGTTTTATTTTTGTCCCATTTGACCCCTCCCCCAGCCTCACTCTTAGGAGATGGAACACAGGTAGGAGATCTTCCAGAGGTGACAGCCCTCTTCCATGTGGTGAGGCCTCCTTTTTTTTTTTTTTGTGGTGCCGGGGATCGAACTCAGGCCCTTGTGCTTACAAGGCAAGCACTCTAATCACTGAGCTAAATCCCCAGCCCCGAGGCCTCCTTTTTTGTTCCTGCACTGTGACACTGTGTCTCTGTGCTCCCTGGCCCTCCACCCTTCTCCTCTCTGGAGTGGAGTGACCTGGGCCACACCAGGCTGAGGGGCCCCCATTCCCCTTAGGAACCCACTGCTCATGCTGCATGCACTTGGCAGTGTGCGGTGGCATGTGGTGAGTTGGGGTTGGGGGAAGCAGTTTGTCCTTCCTGACCTGTGTGCAGGCTCCCAGAAGGGCATCCAAGACCCCAAGCAATACTGGGGCACCAAAGGCCTTGGGAGAGCCCAGAAAGAAGCAGCTGGAGGCAGACAGGCAGGCCCAGCCCTACTCAGAATCATGCCAGGCATGGGTGGACCCTGCCAACTCAAGAGCAGAAGAAGGTAGGGGCCTAGAATGGCTCTTCCTGGCCCACCAGGGCTTCTGAGCAGCCTAGCCCATGTGTCTACTGACCTGTGTGTAGGCCTGTATGGGAACTCAGGCCTGTACCTCCATCCCCTCCTCCTTGAGGTCTCCCTAGACCCAGGTTGAGAGGATCCTGGGTACTACCGGGAGAGCCAGGGTCCCTGCCCATGTTCCCTGCACCTGTTCCCTTGGAGAAGACATTGAGGGTACAGGGGTGGCCCTCACCAGCTAGTGCTGTGAGGTGAGGGAGCCTTCCTGTTTCTGGGCAGGTGCCTGTCCTACAGGGCTGCGGGGCAGGTTTGCCCCGGTGCTGGGAAACCACCCCACCTCCCTGTTCACTGTGACGTGGGGATGGTCAGGTGGCCCTGGAGCCTCCAGCGTCTCTCTGCCCCTTCTGTGTTCTCAGCCAAAACACCCAGACTGCGGTCTGAGAGGGGAGAGATTGATTCTATTTAAAGGGCTGTGTAATTAACAAAGGAAAGACAAAATAACCATAGTTTAGATCTTCAAAAAAGATAATAGCAGAGGCTGGGAGGCTCCTTGAGGAGTGTGAGGAGGCGCAGTGGCTGAGCTGGCTCTGGCTTGGGCAGAGCTCTCCCTGCTGGAGTCAACACCGACAGACCTCAGGGACCAGCTGGACCCCACCTTTCTCTGGGGTGAAGTCAGCCAGTGGTCCTCACCTGGAAGAAAGAGGAGTGTGAGCGAGCCACCAAAGGCCAAGTGCTCTTGGGCATTAGGACCTCTGTGTGTCCAGGAAACTGGCAACTGGGTGGCTGGGGACAGAGCACTGTGCCCTGAGTCTCAGATCTGGGCCACTCAGACATCCTCGCCCCCAGCTCACCCCCACCTCATTTGGCCCTTGGAGACCTCATGGCTGGCATGGTGTTCCACCTTAGGATCATTTGCTAAAGCCCGTGCCCCTGTGCTGACCATCTTTGTTACCACCATTAGAGGAAGAGGTTCCTGAGTCCCTGCTGTCCTGGTCTTCTCAGCTGTAGTTCTGTGGGCTAGAAGGGAGGCTTTGCTGGGTGTTCAGGA
Source organism: Hystrix cristata (assembly GCA_004026905.1). Taxonomy (NCBI): domain Eukaryota; kingdom Metazoa; phylum Chordata; class Mammalia; order Rodentia; family Hystricidae; genus Hystrix; species Hystrix cristata. The sequence goes on from PVJO010003828.1 coordinate 61,768, forward strand.
CGCTGGGGTGGGTAGAGGTGGCCCAGCTTCCTCCTGCATCTTTGGGATTGTGGAGTGCTGGGGAGGCCCTTCAGGGCATGTGCTGGGTAGGACATGGTGTGTTTGGGACCTGTTGCTCACAACTACCCCTCACCCATCCGATGCAAGCTCCAGGCCCCTTCTCCAGCAACATGGGGACCCCAGGATTTGAGGATCCCCAAAGCCTGCCTGCCAAAGGGGAGCTGTGCTCTCTTCCCAAGGATGTTGCTGTAACAAATTTGCCTTAGGGCATTTTCTGTTGCTGTAGCTCAATACCTGAGACCAGGTATAAAGGATGGAGATTTATTTAGTTCCTCGGCCAGTTCTGGAGGCTGGGAGTCCAAGCACCTGGCACCTGTAGCTGATGAAACCTTCTTGACTGTGTCACATGGCAGAGAAAGCAAGTGTGTTAGCTTGGGTCTCTCCTTCCTAAAGACGCTAATACCACCTCAGATCCCACCCTCATGACCCCATCTAATTGGAATACCTCCCAGAGGCACTCCTTGGCCTGTACCCCCAAATACCATTGACAAATGACTTTGGGGATTAACTTTCAGCACACAACCTTCTGGGGACATGTTCAAACTACCATGGTGTTCTTCTCCAGGGCAAGGCTGGCTCTGGGCAACGAGAGGTGTCTGGCTCTTGTTTCTGCTCCTGCACAGCTTAGCTGATGGGGTTCTAGGCTGTCCCCTTGGGAGCCCCTGTTCCCAGTGACAGCAGAGATGGTAATTTGTGTCCGCATTAGTGTGAGCTGCAGGGACCTTTAGGAGCAGCCGAGGTGTCTGAGAAACAGGGAAAGCCGAAGCCCTGTGGATGAGGCAAGCCACGGTGGCTTTGGATTCTTCTAGAACACCCGTCCCCACTCTGAGTCATGGCTTGCTGGGGAGAAGAGGAGACACATGCTCGATCACTTCTGTCTTCTCGGATTACAGGGCTGTTCGGCCCAGGGTGACTAAGTGGAGCATTTTGTGGGTCTTAAATGCTTTCAGCTGGGTGTTTCTATAGTGCTGTCGCCATAGCACCCAGCTAAGCAAGGAGCTGAGGCAGCGCAAGCGGGCGGGGACAGGCTCTGTGCCATTTCCAGGCCTGTTCTGTGCTGCTGAAGTGTAGGCCTGGAGTTGTCCTCTTCACTCTTCAGGGAACTCAGATGCAGCCGCAGCCCCACCCCCACTCCATGGCCACTCCTGTCCACCTGTCAGCATAGCGCCCTGGGGCCCTACAGGGCCAGCCGCCACCTCCTTATTCTCCCTGCCCCCCACCATTCCCCTGGTGGGGTGACACTCCTCTTGGCCCAGATTTTCAGGACCTGCCCAGCGAACTTGTGGCCTTTCTCCATGAGGAGTCAGTGACCCACTAAAGGAGGTCAGGAAAGTCATCTCATTCCTAGACAGACGTTGGTGGCCTTGGCTCTGCTGCAGTCCCGGAGCAGGCAGGGGCGCTCAGGGCAGCTGAACCACACGAACCAGGCTGCTCTCTCCTGGTCCTCATGTCTCCTGGCTGGGTTGGCTGTCCATAGTGGTGGCTCAGGGGACACCTTCGGGAGTTGGGTACATGGGGAGAGACTTGCAACACCTGCAGCCCCCTGCAGATGGGCTGCCTGCTGTCCCCTCCCTGGCTCCAGGGTGTGACCTGAGGAGCTCTGAGCCTGTCTCTGGCTCATAAGTAGAAATTTTAAAAATAAACACCACTCCCTCCCAGCCCCAGAGGCTGCCAGACCCTGCTAATGAGGCCAGTGACCCGCTCAGTGCACTGCACTCCAGGGAATAGCACCACAGCCTACAAACCCAGAAACAAGCGGTCGGGTGGGCAGCCACTGGCTTTGAAGCCTCAGTTTGGAAGGTGCTGTTCTCAGGGCAAGGGGACTCAGGGGACCTTGTGTCCTGGTTTACGCCGCTGTCCTGGGGTAACCGAATGTTCTAAGCAGCGCCTTCTTTCTTTAAGTCCTATTAGGGAATAACTTGTGTGGAGACTGTGGTGTTGGCACCTCTGCCTGCTTCTTGTAGTAGCTCAGCCAAGCATAGGGAACCTCTGACAGCTGCAAGCCAGGGCTGAGTATGGCTTTGGGCAACA